>LOEQ01008733.1:29213-45030 GCA_001685075.1 Bramus lutescens
TTTTTTTTTACTTTAGAGTATAATCTCTTATATCAGTGTAATTGTTTCCATTTTAAAACGTCCTTGATACTTGATATACTTTAGAATTTTTGTAGAAGAAACAGGTCTGGTGGAGATATGCTCTTGGCTTTTGTTTGGGAATGTCTTCATTTCTAAAATTATAACCTTGTTGGCTAAGATATTCTCAGGTGTCAGATTTTTTTTTCTACCTAGCTGTGAAAAATCTCACTCCCTTTACCCTGGCAAAGTTTCTGCTAACAAATGTACTTTCAGGTTAATGGAACATCCTTATATTATTGTTTTGTGGAGGCCTACAGAATCCTTCATCTTTGCCTTAAAAGCTTGATTATAAACTGCCTTAGGGTAGACGTCCATGACTTAAGTGTGACTATTGTCTTTGATTTTCTTGTACCTGGATATCTGTAACCTTTCTAGGCAGAGGAGGGATTTTTTTTTGGTTTATCTTGCTTTTTTTTCTTTTTAATTCTTTTCTCATACATCACATCCCAACCACAGTTTCCTCTCCCTCCACTCCTCCTTTTACCATCCTTCTCCCCTAGATCCACTCTTCCTCCATTTCTCATGAGAAATAAATAGAAAAAGGAAAAAGGAAAGAGTAGGCTTCCCAGGGATGTTAACTGAACACGGCCCAACAAGTTACAATAAGAACAGGCACAAACCCGGATATCAAGACCAGATGAGGCAACTCAGTAGGAGGAAAAGAGTCCCAAGCACAGGCAAAGAGCCAGAGACACCTTCACTCTCACTATTAGGGGTCCCACAAAACGTCAAGCTACAAAACCATAGCATATATGCAGAGGACCTAGCTTAGACCCATAGAGGCTCTCTGCTTGTTACTTCAATCTCTGTGAGCCCCTGTGAACCTTGCTTAGTTGATTCCGTGGGCTGTGTTCTCCTTCTGTTCTTTACTCTTCTGTAAATCCTTCCTCCCCATATTTTGGGGAGTTTGCCTACCTTGATCTAGTATTTGACTGTGGGTCTCTAACCTGCTCCTATCAGTTGCTGGAAGATGCCTCTCCGATGACGATTGGGTTAGCCACCGTTCTATCATTAGGAATCATTTCCTTGATTTTTGTTGATGACGTTGTTGTCAGTCATATTTGGCTCTGTTCTGTGCAGTCTCTGACTCCTGACCATCCAGGCAGTGTCAAGTATGGGCTTCCTCTTGTGGCTAGCCTCAAGCTGTGCCAATCATGGGTTGGCCATTCCCACAAGTTCTGTGCTGCCATGATCTCAGCACATTTTCCAGGCAGGACAGATTGTAAGTCGAAGATTTCTGTGGCTGGGCTGATGTCCTGATCCCACGGCTGGGAACCTTGCCTGGTTATAGAAGATGGACAGTTTGGACTTTGTGTTCCCCTCACTGGGAGACTTTGCTAGAGTCCTTCTCATAGATTGCAGGGAGTTTCCAGTGCACTAGGTTTCTACATCAGCTCCACTGAAATCCCCCATTCCAGTTGCCTCTCCCAGGGCTGTTTCCTCTGTCTCTCATTGCTATACCCATCGGCCCATGGTTCACTCTCAAAATCTATTTCCCCTTCCCAAGAAGATCCATGAGTCCATCTGTGAGCAATCCTTGTGACTTAGACTCTCCAGGTCTGGGGATTGGAGCATGGTTATCCTTTATTTAACAGCCAATATAAGTGAGTGCATGCCATATTTGTTCTTCTGGGTCTAGATTATCCCATTCAGGATGGTTTTATTTTCTAGTTTCATACAATTGTCTATAAATTTAATGATGTCATTTTTTTTGTAGTAGCTGAGTATACTCCATTGTGGAATTGAATAAATCATTGATTTTCATTCTCCATTCTTTGTTTGAGGGGCACCTAGTTTGCTTACAGTTTATGGCTATTATGAATTAAACCGATATGAGCATAGCTGAGCAGGTGTCCTTGTATAAAGAGAGCACATCTCTTGGGTATATGTCCCAAAGTGGTATAGCTGGGTCTTGAGGTAGATTGATTTCCAGTTTTCGGAGAAGCTGCCTTATTGATTTTTAAAGTGTCTGTGCAAGTTTGAACTCACACCAGCAAGGGAGGAGTGTTCCCCTTGTTCCACATCCTCTCCAGCATGATTTTGTGATTTTGATCTTAGCCCTTCTGACAGGTATAAGATGGAATCTCAATATAGTTTTGGTTTGCATTTCCCTGAAGGCTAAGGATGTTGAACATTTCTTTGTTTCTCAGTCATTTGAGATTTCTCTGCTGAGAATTATCTGTTTGGATCTGCACCCCATTTTTCAGTTGGATTATCTGGTTTGCTCATGTCTAGTTTCTTGAGTGCCTTATATATTTTGGAAATTAGTGATCTGTCAGATGTTGAGGTGATGAAGATCTTTTTCCCATTCTGTAGGCTGCCATTTTGTTCTATTGATGATCAAATATATTAGATACAGGTATAAAATGTCATATTGAAGTCCATTATCTTATACAGCTATTAGCTGTTGTTACCAAGAAAGTACCAATAAAAAATGGAAAAAGTTATATAAAAAATATGTACCTAATATGTCAATGATGGAGATGATTTAGAACCACAGAAAATAGGCAATTATTTCACCAAAGACCAGTCCAAGAGCCCCAAGGGGGGAACAATAGGACAAATGAAAAACAGAGGTTGTGAAAATGGAAGTGAGTTTTTCCACAGGTAGTTAGCGAACTCTATTTAAAGGGAATCTCAAGTAAGACAAAGTTATGCATATAACGGAAACAAGAAAGCTTGCTAACTCGTGGAAAATGAACAATCGGCTACTGAATGACTTTTGGTCCAAAGCAGAAATTTAAATAAAAAGAAATTAAAGACCCTCTAGAACTCAATGAAAATGAATGCACAACATACACAAACTCATGGGTCATGGTGAAAATGGCATGGAAGTTTGTCTGTGATTATTTCACCAAAGTTTCCAATTCCTCTGGCATTTGCAAGTCCTTCTTGAAGCCCAGTGGCCTGAAAACGTGCTCTTTTAATACTGTCACAAAGTTCCTGTAAGCTTGTTGCTGCTTATTCTTTTTCTGTCTTCCAATTATATATGTTCAGATAGGTTGCTTTGAGTCTAGGCATTGATACAGCCTTCTGCTAATGGCTCTGATCACATTCCAGACTCATTTGAATGAGTTTTTCAACTCAAGACTTTCTGTTTGATGGTTTAATGCTTCTACCTCCTTGCTAAGTTTCTCCATTTAATGCCATGTTGTTTCTGTCTTTTCCCAGCAGTGTACTGAGTGAGAGTTCTGCCATGTTGATTACTGCTTGGTCAATATGGGACACCCTGTTTCAAGTATGAGAGAGGGTGATGACTTCATAAAAATCACTTCTTACTTGTTGGTATGCAGTAAGCCTAATCATGAAAGGCTTGGGAATTCATTAGGTCTCCCTAGTGTGACTTTTCTGTGCCTGACATTCTAAGAAGGCTGCTTATGTTCAGAGGTCTGCAGTACTGGATATCATCCAAGACAGATCTGCTGATAGTTTGCCGTTCGTGTGTTACCACTATTCCAATACTAGAGTGCAATCCGAGTTAAGATTTTCTCAACCACGCTGCTTGTATGTGGTTCAGAAAGGGCCAGGAGAATATCTAGAAAAATTATATTATCCCTACAAGCTCCTCTCCCTGAAGCCAAGGCAGGGCCAGATTCCTCACCTGCAGTTACTGCCTGCGATTGATCAACACAGGCTCCTGGTTCAGCCTCAGGCTCCTGTCATCTTTGGCCACCAATGCCACTGAGATGTGACCCAGAGCCAACAACTCACCAAGACCATCACAGCATTTGGGTAGAAACAAGGGTGGTGCTGTCTGGATGGTAATACTACTGAAGTTGAATGGGTCTAAATGTTGTAAAAAAGAGACCTAGATCACTTGTGGTCTGTGAGCACAGATCACGATATCCTAGCCAAAAGAAGACTGAAGCCACTTGTATTCCTGAGAGTAGAGCTGTTTCGGAGTCTGTCTCTGCAGGTAGGCATGGATAGAGGGGATGATGTTGACTCATGGAAATTGGGTATCCTAAGCCTGACACTAAGTTCCTGGCAGACTCTGGAACTCTAACCCTTTTCGACTCCCAATCAATGGGGTCTCCGGCTAGGTTCATGCTACCAGGGTTAGAGTAGTGTTGGTAAAGGTAACCTCTTGCCCACCTGGGCTAATACTAAAGTGGGCTGTGCCTGAGTCTCAGAGTTGTGAGGACCTGAACATTTTCAGGGCCATACTGTGGTCCAAGTCACAATTGGTGATAACACAGGCCAACGTAGGCGTCCATTCCACCAAGCTCAGATCTCTGTCTGCTGTCCTGGGGAATGGTTCTACAGCCCTGTGCATGAGAACTGGTTTTGTGATAGCCACGCTACTTTCAGTTGAAGTGGCTGATGGTGGAGACACCACCGCCCATTCAGGCTGATGCTAAACTGGATCACACCTGAGTCTCTTAGCCAGAAGGAGATGCAGGTTCAGGAGGAGGAGTGTGTGTACTCCAGACCCACTCAAAGGCTGGAAACACACCCCTCTGTCCCACTGGCACGCAGGCTTCTGCATGACAGAGCAACTGAGAAGCTCCATTTGTGAGCTCTGGCCTTCAGGTTCTAACAGGTCAACGTTGGGATACACCATAATAGGCCTGGCATTGAGTCCTAAGACAAAGCCCTGTGCCGTTGTGCATGCCATGGTTCTGTGGAGGCAGAATGCTGCTGTCTGATTTGCTACCTACAGTTAGAGGAACGAGAAAGCTGTCAGTCAGAGGGCATGAAAGCCGGTAGCTCAGTCTGCATGTATCTACTGGCACAGGGCACACTGGCATTCACTGTATTAAGCACAGTGCTGAGGCTCAGGTTCAAAGCCCAGACTTACTATTTCTGCCTGTCTGAAGCTGGAGGCTGCTGCTTGAGTTTAGAGCAGGAGAGGCATGGGAAACTTCTTTTTTTCCTGTCTTCTTTAGCATGAGTTTCTGTTTGACTTTATTTGAAGCAGGCAAATGAAGTCTCCTGTTGATTTCTTTAGCAGGTTTTTGGTGCATGAATAGTTGTTCAACTTGGACTGGATCTTACCCAGCTGCCGTCTGGTTCCACTTCCTTTCCTGCTTTATAAAAAGTTTATTTATTTTTATTTTATGTGTATTAGTATTTGCCTGCATGTATTTATGTGCTGAGAGAGAGAGAGAGTTTGGTGACTACTGTAGGCCAGGAGAAGGCATCAGATCCCCTAGAACTGAGTTTTAGGCAGGTGTGAGCCACCATGTGGAGGCTGGGAAAGAAATTCCAGTCCTTTGCAAGGATAGCAAGTGCTCTTAAACACTGAGCCATCTCTCCAGGCCCACAGATCTTTTAAAAAATCAATTTCGAACTCGTGGTGATTTTTGTTTCCTTGCACACTTTATCTAAACTATTATTGATGAATAACATTTTTACTTCGTAATATCTTTTTGTTCTCTGATTGTTCCTTATTGAACACAAGAGTAGTTCTTAATTTACAGGCAGCTTAATACTAACCTAGCTGTGATGCACACTCCACAACAAAGATGGTATAAAGAATGTGGAGTAGAAAGGAAGTTCTCACTTATCTGCTTCCCAGTACTAGAGACCCACAGTTGTAAAAGCTTTAACGCATTCTCCCAGAGACAAATCATGACTTTAAAGACAGGCATAGCCTTTAAATAATTCCCGATTATCTTTGAAAATGTAATCTGAGTTTTGCTTTTATTATTTTTGACATCTTTATATACTTGCATAATCTATTTTGATATTCATGTTTCCGTTTTATGTCCTTGTGTTTCCTAAATCAATTCATTTTTATTTAGGATCACATAGTCTCCTTATTGTGGACTTCCTAGTTCAAGTTTCTGGTTTTATTCATATACACTTCGTTATCCATTCCTTTGTAAAAATGAACTGTGCTATTTTTTCTAGTTTTATGATACAAATTTCCTTGTGCGGTTTGTGTATGTTCTTGCCTATTCTCACCCCATGTACAAAAGACATATCTCCATACAAGGTAACAGTGGTAGAAAGATAGAGAGGTGAGATCAGCATGGTGCTTATTTCAGAATAGGGGTGAAGAGTTGTCCTGTGTGTGGGGAAATGAACCAGTCCCACCCAGATTCTCATTCCTCTTCCGACGGTTTGCTCTATCTACTTGTTAATGGCATGGCTCCTTTCTCCTCTCTCACTGCCACATTCTACCCCAGCCAGTGCCATTTACAGAGACCTTGTGAGTGTTTCCTGGCTGCTTGGATTCCTTCACGTGTGGCCTTGTTTGCATTTGCATAGGAACACCCAGGACAGAGCCTCAGCAATGTCACTGCAATCAAGAACATCTCTCATCTGCTAGTGGCTCACACAATACACAGTCCTTAGGAAAAGTTCTGGGCGTTGATAGCTCAACTGAGGCTATCAGTCTATCTGTCATGATACTTGCTTTTAGTTAAAGTAAAATGATTTCTCATGCTATGTTGAGAGAGGTTTCTGTCCCACTTGGTCCTACAGTCGTTCAGTCCCAAAGAAACACACAGAGGTCTACATTAATTATAAACTGGTTGGCCTATTAGCTCAGGCTTCTTATTAACTCTTACTTCCTACATTAACCCATAATTCTTGTGTGTGTTAGCCATGGGTCTTGGTACCTTTTATCAGCGAGGCATTCTCATCTTGCTTCCTCTGTGTCTGGGTCACGACTTCAGACTGAGTCTTTCCTCTTCCCAGAATTCTCCTGTTCTCATTGCCTGGCCCATACTTCCTGCCTGGTCAATGCTAGGGGTAGGTGTCTACAGAAAGACATTTCCTAATGAAAGGGGCTTGCCCATCTGTCCTCAGTGCTTAGCCCTGAGATGCCTGTTTTAGGGGAGCCCTGAGACAGGAGGTAGAGAAGAAATGTATTTTTATCTGTTTGTTTCTGCGTATTTACCCACTCTCCACCTGCAGAACTGGTATTTTCACACGAGACACCTGCCAGCCCTGTCTGTTCCAGGACTTCTCACTAATAACAACAAGTTAAATGAACCGCAAGTATCATTTCCTCTTTACAAGCCTGATAGCTTCCAACGGTTGCGGCACTAGGAATTATGGTAGCTTTATCTCCTGGGATAATATCTCATTTCCTATTTTGAGGTAGTTGTTCCCTTCTTCCGAAAGAAGGAAGTTAGTCATCTGGCTTCTAGCAACACTATAAAACTAGAAGAAAAAGAACTTTAGAAGTTGCAAAACTGATGATTAACAGGAATGCTGCGGCCTTACTTAGTTACGGGGTGCCACGCTGTTCACCCATTCACACTTGCTGATTGATTTAATGTTTGTAAATTTAGCTCTCCTCAGTCTCAGCTGATGTGTGGGTACATACACCAAGCAGACTGATATTTATGCCATAAGTGAGAAATAACTCGATAATTTATGAGTGGTGAAAACCCAAAGATGAGAAGGCTTTCCCCCAGAGAAAGAACACACACACACACACTTTAGACAAATCTCCTTGGCACTTTCATTTTAAGAAAGTGTGCACCTTATGATGGAGTGGGAGATGGAAATTGTGCAGCCCACATGAATATTTCCTTTTATGTGCTATCTCTGAGAGAAATGCATCTGTATAATGGAATACTTTTCTTTCCTTTCTGTCTCCATCGGCACAGAGGCTAAACCCATGCTGGTAAGAACGTGCAAAAGTCTATTGCCTGTGCGCTGGCTATCTGGGGGCTGCTAAGTGGCTGAAGCATTGAACAGACGCCATGCTGAGGGCACAGCTTGTGAGCGGTTTACGTGCAGTGTCCAGAGTGTACACAGTGTCCCTTTCTTCATACCTCTGTACTTGGTAACAGAGTTCTCTGTATTTTTCTTTTTTTCATTTTCATTTATTATGTATATAGTGTTCTGGGCATTAGATCTCATTACAGATGGTTGTGAGCCATCATGTGGTTGCTGGGAATTGAACTCAGGACCTCCAGAACAGCAGTCAGTTCTCTTAACCTCTGAGCCATCTCTCCAGCCCTGTATTTTTCTTTTAAACCGGGAAGTGGTCTGCTTACAAAAGAACAATGTTCTTCCTAGGAAAAGAATTCTGTGCAAGCTCAAAGAAGAACAGCTAAGGAAGAAAATCATTTGAATGTCTGCTTAGAATAGCGTTTCAAAAAAGACGTTGAGACAGATGATTGCTTAAGTAGTTAAAGGTTTGGGTGACATCTAATTCCATCGTAAAACGTGTGTGAGGCATATGCCGGTGCTCGAAGGATCCAAAATGACAGCCACACATACATGCTCACACACTGTTCATCTTACATATATGTACTTCAGCCTGAGGATGGTGGCAAGTGTATGACGAGGAGGCAATTGGTCAGCTCCCCTCCCCCAAGCCTTGCCTTTCCCTCCTTACTCCCTCATGTTTGGAGAATTCTGTGAAGAGGTCAGGAGGACCTAAGTCAGAAAATTGATCTGGAGTGCAAATGTTTACCCCTGCACACTGGCATGGACTCACCAGAGCTTTGAAGCAAGACACAAGCTATTTGGCTTTTTTTTCTTTTTCTTTTTCTTTTTGGCACCAGGCCTGAGAGAGGAGAGAAAGAATTAGACATCAGGAAGATATCAGAAAGGTTGAAAGTGGACAACTTTCACTGGTCCCGAGCAGGTCTGGGGGGGAAATCTGGTACGTGTCACCAAATGGCTTAACAGAAATCCAATACTACCTCCTTGGAAAGCATCAGTTGTTCTTAGAGTTTTTGTAAGTTTTAAATGAGTTGTATTAAAGTTTAGTCCTTTTACAGAAGATTTTTAACAGCCTCAGATCATCAGGATAGATTCCTTCCCAGCTTCGAGTCCTTTTGAAGATGCTGCATGACAACACCCTAATACCAAGAAGCCCCAGTGCCTACAGGGCACCTGGGAGTACTCATAAGACCTACAGCTGTTTGAGAAGGTTGGTGAGCACCCACATTAAATCATTCTGCATCCTGGGTTAAATACTTGCTGAGCAGCTTTTTCTTTTCTTTAGAAACACATGTTTTTCATTTTCAAAATGATTCATCTATTTTATGTGTATGTGTGCATGTTTCATGAACTTATGTACATCCTGTATGTGGCTGGTGCCCATGGACACCAGAAGAGGGCATCAGACTCTTTGGAAATGGGGTTACAGATGCTTGTGAGATGCCATATGGGTGCTAGGGCTCTAAAGACAGACCCTCTGCAGGAGCAGCAAGTGCTACTAAGTGTTTGGCTATTCCTCTAATCCCTCTTTTTCATTAAGTTTTTTTATTCTTGAGAGATTCATACCTGTATCAATGAAATATAATCATGTTAAACCCATTTACATTTTATTTGTTTGTTTTGTGTACATATATACATGCATGCCACAATGTACATATAGAGATAGCTAGGGTGTTCTCCTGTTCCACCAGGGGACTCAAATGGAGATCAGGCCTGGCAGTAGATGCTGTGACTATTGAGAATCTCACTATCCCCAGATACTGTATCTCTTCTAGAGAATATTTAACTAAGCTTAAGAGGTTGAAAATAGATATGCTTTCAAGATGTCATTCTTTTTCTTTTTTTTGAAATTTGCAGGTGAATGGATGGATCTAGAAAAACCTTATATTGAGTAACCCAGACCCAGAAAGACAAATATCATGTGTACTCACTCATTAGTGGCTTTTAGACATAAAGCAAAGAAAATCAGCCTACAATTCACAACCCCAGAGAACCTAGACAACAATGAGGACCCTAAGAGAGACATGGGAAGTAGAGAAAGACAAGATTACCTGAGTAAATTGGGAGCATGGGGACCATGGGAGAGGGTAGAAAGGCAGGGGAGAGGAAGGGAGGGGAGCAGAGAAAAATGTTTAGCTCAATAAAATCAATAAAAACAATTTAAAAAAAGAAAATAGATATGCTTTCTGTTTTCAAAAATAAAAAATCGCTTCTTATATTTCCTCTGTTTTATTTGAAAATTGAACAACAGAAAGGTGTGTGTGTGTTAGGTATGTGTGGTGCATGTGTGTGTGTTCGATGTGTGAGTGTGTTTATGTGTGTGTATGTATGTGTGTGTGATAGGTGTGTGTGTGCATGTATGTGTGTGTGTTAGGTGTGTGTGTATGTATGTGTGTTAGATGTGTGTGTGTTAGGGTGTGTGTTTATGTGTGCGTATGTATGTGTGTGTGTTTATGTGTATGTACAGTTTTTATATCACATTGCAATGTTTTTTAGCAATGGACTGTGCATAAAACAGTGATCCTATAATATTATATCATCTAGTGACACTGGGACCCATCTTAATTTATGTAAATAGAATATGATTTTGCATAATAGCAAAAATCACACAACAATGCAGTTCTCAGAATGAACACTTGCCATTAAATAATGCAGGACCATAACAAAATATCACAAACACAGCAGTTTAAAACATAAATTTATGTAAGGGAGTAACCACCAAGGAAGCTGGTCAAGCCAAAGACCTCTGCTGGACAGGGACCAAACCAGGGACCTCCATGGAAGTAGGCCCAAGCCNNGGGACATCTTGGGAACAGGCCTGAGCCAGCAACCTCTGCTGAGGCCCAAGGCAGGACCTCGAAAGGAGCAGGTAAAGGGAGTGACCACTGAGGGAGCAGGCTCAAGACAGAGACCTCTGCAGGACAGGGACCTCAATAGGAACAGGCCCAAGACAGGGACATCTGTGGAAACAGGCCTGAGCCAGCAACCTCCACTGAAGAATGAATAAAGAAAATGTGCTAATTTACACAATGGAGCACTACACAGCAGCAAAAAAATAATATCTTGAAATTTGCAGGTAAAAGGATGGATCTAGGAAACATCGTATTGAGCGAGGTAACTCAGACCCAAAAAGACAAATATCATTATGTACTAACTCATAGGTGACTTTTAGGCAAAAAGCAAAGAAAACCAGCCTACAAATCGCAATCCCAGAGAACCTAGATGACAAAGAGGACCCTAAGAGAAACATACATGGGAAGTAGAGAAAGACAAAATCTCCTGAGTAAATTGTGAGCAAAGGGACCATGGGAGAGGATAGAAGGGGAGGGAAGAGGAACGGAGGAGAGCAGAGAAAAATGTAGAGCTCAACAAAAATCAGTAAAATATATATATAGCTGCTCTATACAAACAATTGAAAAATACACATTCATTTTTCTGACAGTTTCTGTGAAGAAGGACTCGGCTGTGGCTTGGGTGGTTTTCCCAGAATCATGTTACCTAGTTGCAGCCTCATCTGCAGCCTCAGCTGAAGAAAGATCTGCTCCCAAGTCCTGGGTGTTGATTGCAGAAAGTATGGCCTTGGGTTCAGTGACTGCTGCCCTCTTTCTCTTTGCGCTCTGATCATATGAATTACTTTCACATTCTTGCTGTGCAGTCACTTTCTGCCTCTTCATAAAATGGGACTACTCCCTCCTCCCACCCCAGGTGTGTGCATGGATGCAGGTGTGTGTGTGTGTGTGTGTGTGTGTGTGTGCATGGAAGTCAGAGATCAATGTTGGGTGTACCCATCCATCTCTATTTTGAGACAGGGTCTCTCACTAGGCCCCGGGGTTAGCTGACCCACCAGGCTGACTGGCAGAGAGCCACAGATTTGTCTGACGCTGCCTCCCCAGTACCCCAGTACTGGGTTACAACATATACTATACTGTCTGGACTTTTACTTGTGTATTGTGTCCTCAAGCTTGTGAAACAAGCTCTTTCTCAGTTAAGCTGCCCCTCTTGTTCACCTCCCCAGAAAATATGAGAGGTCCCTGTTATGGACTCAGCTGTGAAGGCCATGCCCACCTAGGATAATCTTTGAGGGTTTTTTTTGTTGTTGTTTTTTGCTTTTTGATTAATTCAAAGTTAGGAATTAGGTGCTTTAGTTACACCTGTAAACTTCCTTCTTTGCTGTAATGCATCCTGCTGGTTGGTGCAGTGCTGGGGTTAATTGAGATCATTGCATCTGCTCAGAATTCTACCTACCATGTTTTCCGCCCACTGCATTACACTTGGTTCATCTCTTCTCCATGTTCACTCTAGGCAATTAAAATATCCTATGTAGCAACATCAGCCCCTTACACGGACACTTCCCTAACCAAATCATCCCTTTGTTACATTTCCTATTCTGCTGTCATATAAGAAGCACCCCATTTCCTCAACTTTCCAATAATGCCTTTTAGAGCCCTCTGTGACAACTTCATTGGGACATTTTAGACACTATTCCCAAAGCCCTTTGGATTTCATAAGCAGTCCCTTTGTGTTTCATCCCCAGCTTCTACCAACCTTAGGTCTGAAAGCTGATGACATAACTTAGACTTTCTGATGGCAGCAATATCAACTGAAGACGTAAGTGCTGCAATTCACAGCAGTCTGACAAGCTTTCTGCAAGTTAGTGAATTGAAGCAACATTAAATATGAAGTCATATTTAACTCATACATCTGTCATAATTCCAAACATAGGTTTGTGTTTGCTGAACAGCTACTCTGATAAGCTGAGATAGTCCACTTAGCTTAAAATTCACAAGCTAAAAGTTCTCCAAAAAGCCACAGGAAATTAGTTGTCTAATTGGACCAATTTACTCTTTGAGATCTAGAAAGCCAGGAATACACATTGACACATTTAGAGTTAAAACCACATTCAGCTTCTCTAGCCAGTCTGCAGGCAAGCTTCCTGCAGGTAGGCTGCTCCAACACTCCCATCCCATCAATCAGATCCTGTAAGCTACAAGTCCCACTCCACCGTCAAACCTTCCTATCCCCCACGACCTCAGAGGAACTCTGAAACTCAGGATGTAAATAAACAGAGAAAAAAAAACCCTGAAACTACATGGAGAGAACCAAGAAAGGAACCCTGAAGCACGGGCTGTGACTGCACAGAGTAGACCAAGAGAGTGAACCAAGAAAGCAGGCCAAGAGAGACCTCACTGGCTCCCTGAGACACAGACAGTGACAATACAGAGCAGACCAAGAACAGTTCCCAAACACACAAACAGTCACTGCAAGGATTGAACCAAGAGGCAAAGACACTGCTGGCACCAATTGGAGGTATAGATGGGTAGGCGCCAATGCAAGAATTCATTCAACAACCTAAAAAGCAAGATGGTAACACCAGAACCCAGTGGTCATACAACAGGAAGACTTGATCAGCCTAACCCAGAAAAAGCAGAAGAAAATGATTTTAAATATAACATTATGATGATGGTGGAAACCTTTCAAGAGGACATGAAAAATTTCCCTAAAGAAATTGAGGAAAAGATAAACAAAAATTGGAAGAAATCAATAAATCTCTCAAAGAAAACCAAGAAAACCAAGAAAAATAATCAAACAGGTAAAGCAGTTTCAACAGTTCAAGACTTGAAGACTGAAATAGAGGCAATAAAGAAAACACAAACCAAGGGAATTCTGGATATGGAAAATCTGGGTTAAAAAATGGTAACTGCAGAGGCAAGCATAATTAACAGAATACAAGAGATGAAAGAGGGAATCTCGGGTGTTGAAGAATCTATAGAGGAAAGAGATTAATTGGTCAAAGAAAACATTAAATCCAACAAATTTTTAACAAAAAATATCCAGGATATATGGGACACTATGAAAAGAACAAACCTAAGAATAATAGGGATAGAAGGAGAACTCCAGCTCAAAGGCACATAAAATATATTCAACAAAATCATAGAAGAAAACTTTCCCAACCTAAAGAAGGATATTTCTCTGAAGGTACAAGAAATTTACAGAACATCAAATAGACTGGAATCAAAAAGTTCCCTTGCCATATAATAATCAAAACACTAAACATACAGAATAAAAAAGAATATTAAGACCTCAATGAAAAAAGGTCAAGTAATATCTAAAGGCAGACGTATCAGAATTACACTGACTTCTCAGTGGAAACCATGAAATCCAGAAGGTCCTAGACAGATGTGCTACAGACACTAAGAGACCACAGATGCAAACCCAGACTACTATACCTAGCAAAGCTTTCAATCATCATCGATGGAGAAAACAAGATATTCCATGACAAAACCAGAGTTAAATGATAGTTATCCACAAATTCAGACCTACAGAATGTACTAGAAGAAAAACTCATCCCAAGGAAGCTAACCGCACCCACAGAAACACAGGCAACAGATAACCTCACACCAGCAAACCTGAAAGAAGGGAAACACACAAACACTGTCACCAAAAAATAACAAGAATTAAAAATCACTGGTCATTAATATCTTTTAATATCAATGAACTCAATTAACCTATAAAAAAAGGCATATGCTAAGAGAATGGATACAAAAGCAGGATCCAACCTTCTGCTGTATACAAGAAACACACCTCAGCCTCAAAGACAGACATTACCTCAGAGTTAAGGGTTGGGAAAAGATTTTCCAATCAAATAGACCTAAGAAACAAGTGAGTGTAGCTATCCTAGTATCTAACAAAATTGGTTTCAAACTAAAATCAATCAGAAGAGTTGGAGGACACTTTATATGTGTAACAGGAACAATGCATCAAGATGAAGTCTTTATCCTGAACATCTATGCCCCAAATACAAGAACACCAACATATTTAAAAGAAACATTACTGAAGCTTAAATCGCTCATCAAACCCCACACACTAGTAGTGGGAGACTTCAGCACCACACTCTACTCAACGGACAGGTCAACCAGACAGAAGCTTAATGGAAAAATAAGGGAACTAACAGATGTAATGACTCAAATGGACTTAATAGACATCTAGAGAACATTTTACCCAAACACAAAAGAATATACCTTCTTCTCAGCACCTCATGGAGCCTTCTCTAAAACTGACCAAATACTCGGTAACAAAGCAAACCTCAACAGATACAAAAAAAAAAATAGGAATAACCCCATGTATCTTATGGGATCACCATAGTTTAAAGTTCAAATTTAACAACAACACTAATTGTAGAAAGCCTACAAACTCATGGAAATTGAACAGTGATCACTTGAATCACACCTGGGTCAAGGAAAAAATAAAGAAATGAAAGACTTCCTAGAATTCAAAGAAAATAAAGGCAAAATGTACCCAAATCTATGGGACACGATGTAAGTAGTGCTAGGAGGAAAGTTCATGGCACTAAGTGCCCACATAAAGAAGAAACCTCCCACTAGCGACTTAACAGCACACCTGAAAGATCTAGAACAAAAAGACTCACCCAGAAGGAATAGATGAGAGGAAATAATCAAATTGAGGGCTAGAATCAATAAAATGGAAACAAAGAAAACAATACAAAGAATCAGTTAAATAAAGAGCTGGTTGTTTGAGAAAATCAACATAGACAAACCCTTATCCAAACTATTTACTTAACAATGTTTCTCCTGCCTGTACACCTCCAGACCAGTAGAGGGCACCAGATCTCATTACAGATGCTTGTGATGTGGTTGCTGGGAATTGAACTCAGGACTTGCGGAAGAGCAGCCAGTGCCCTTAACCTCTGAGCCATCTCTCCAGCCCCCTTAACTCTGTTCTTCTGTGTCTAGAATTCCTTTTTCTGCTTTAAGCTCGCTCAGGTTTTATGTGGATTTAGCTGGCACACGTTGGTGTGCCAATTTGTTGGCAGAGACAGCCCATTTGTTTTCCGGCCACTCTGACTCAAAACAATCAGTCAGAAACTATATTATTTGCAATACTGTTTTGCCAACAGCTTAAGCATATTTCTGGCTAACTCTTATATTTTAAAATAACCCATTTCTATTTTATATTTTACCATGTGGTTCATGGCCTACCGGCAAGGTTTCATCTAGCACCTTATGTTTTTCTCGCTCTAGTGGCTACATGGTTTCTCACTGACTCCACCTACTCTAGATAGATAGATAGATAGATAGATAGATAGATAGATAGATAGATAGAT
>LOEQ01008734.1:0-10826 GCA_001685075.1 Bramus lutescens
GTGGGGCTGATCTAATAATGGGAGCTCACCAAGGCCAGCTGGACTGGGACTGATCTCTGAATGTGGCTGACAATGAGGGCTGACTGAGAAGCCAAGGACAATGGCACTGGGTTATGATTCTACTACATGCACTGGCTATGTGGGAGCCTGGTGTGTTTGGATGCTCGCCTTCCTAGACCTGGATGGAGGGGGGATGACCTTGGACTTCCCACAGGACAGGAAACCCTGACTGCTCTTTGGACTAGAGAGGGAGGGGGAGGGGTAGTGGGGGGGAGGTGAGGGAAAAGGGAGGAGGTGGAAATTTTTAATAAAAAATAAATAAAGAAACAAAGATATTAATGAAAGTTTAGAGCTACAATTTGGATTTTAAACATTACAACTAATTTTATTGGAAGATGCATTAGACTCCTATGATTTTTAGAACTTGGAGGAAAATTAACTCCAGGTTAGTTTTTAAATTTATTTAACATTTCTGATATTGGCTCACTATTTAACTCACACTGATTTTGTACTCATGATCCACCTACACTGACCTTACAAGTGACTCAAACCTTCAGAATTCTGATGTCTTGGGTATGAGTCACTATATTTGGTTTCCCATTTGTCTTTTAGAGAAACAAAATTAATCTTGATGGGCTAAATTTCTATGCTTGCATTCCTTATTATAAGGTTTATGAAGAATTGTAAAATTGTGTTTGACAATGAAATTGTGTGTATGTGTATTAATAACAAAGCAGAGTCCCTTCATATCTAACTATAAAAATGCCAGAATATTGATGTAATTAACTGAAATCAAATCTATACGCATATTCCAATCATAGTCAGTAGATTTCAAGGTTGCATATACTCATTGTACTCTATAAAATAAAACATCTACGTATTGTACAGAAGAAAAAGTTCAACATTATTTAGTGATTTCTATTATCTAATGAAATATATTAAATAAAATTTAAGTTTCTGAGAAGTTTTCTCATAATATATATATATATATATATAAAACTCATTTACTTGTGGTAAGATCAAAGGTTAGTATCTGTTGTCTTTTCTGAAATCAAGGTAGATGTGTCCTGAGGAGGAGGCAGTGCACCTTCGAGGTGGGACATGAGAATCTAAGAGTCTACCCCACTAAGTCTTACAGCGCAAGAGGCAGTTAAAAGGAACTGGCAGACTTTTCCAGTGATGCCAAAGTGAGTCGTTAATGTGCCCCCCCCTTTGGATGAAATATCCTGGTCTTCGTTCATCCAGTCCCTTCATCTCCTGGGAGCCTGTTGTATAAAGAATATACAACCAATTTGAATGTTTTAGGTATCATTTCCTAAAGTCCTTTACGGCGCATAATGCCTCCTGCTAGCACAGATGGCTCATCTGATGCTTCTGTTCTCAGAGGGCATCCAGTGGCCATGTCAAAAGGAGACAACTGATGTTTGCGAAGGGGCTAGATCTAAGGATTAGGAGAGAGAACTAGGGGGAATACTTTTGGCCAAAAGAGGCTAAAGCTTCAGTTAACTTTGCCAGTTGTTTTTTCATGGTTCCAGTTGTTCACTCAACAATTCCAGGAGTTTAAGGTTGGTGGGCAAACTGAAAATGCTGTATAGTAAATCAAATTTTATAGATAACTTTTAACACTCGTCCTATTAAATGAGAACCATGATCACTACTCAAGGAGGGAAAATTCCTTCTAACAGAGGTTTTCCTGTGGCAAGAGAAAGATTCACCTAAATGTAAAAATATAAATTAGCACTAAAACATATTTATCTTCTTTTATTCATGTATTTTTGTGTGGATGTGTGTTTTGCCTGCAAGTAAATCTGTGCACTGTATGTGTGCAGTATCCAAAGAGGCCAGAAGAGGGGGCACTTACATTGAGAATGAATTTAGAAAAAGTTGTACACATTGTTACATTGGTGGGCACTGGAAGTCAACTCAGGGTTGTCTAAAACAGCCAATGCCCTTAACCACTGAACCACCTCTAGAGCCCTCACTAAGACCTATTTCTACTAATATGTTGGAGGCATTTGGATAAAGACTACCAAATTTCCAATGGCCAATTTGGCAAGGTAAAATGTCCACAGGCTATATTTGGGGCAAATAGAATATTTTGAGTATACTTGGTGAGCTATTGCTAGGGAGGACTTCCAAAAACATTGTTTATTCTGAGAGATCACAATTTTGGGTGCCCAGTGAGCTAAGTTAGGTAGGTATACATTCCAGAAGAGGTAATTGGGCACTTAGGGGTATTAGTGGCTTCCCATTAGGACCCAATCCAAATTGCTTTGCAGGTTGAAATTTCAACCCTTATGTGCCAGGAGTCCAATTCTTGCTGTTGTATCATCTGTTGAGCTGAAGGAGGTCAGAGATAGAAAAGCCACAGGGAGCAGGACACACCCTCTCAGAGCAAGCTGTTCTGTGCAGTTTAGTTCTTTTGGCTGCTTTATCTGTTAAATTATTGCCCTTTGCTTCTTCAGTGTTCGGTTCAGAATGTCCTGGGATTGTAAGGATGACTAATTGTTTGGGCAAATGAAAAGCATCTAATAATGCTGAGATTTGTTGACTCTTTTGAATAGACTGGTCACAGGAAATCAGAAATCCTTTGTTTCCAGAGCATCCCATGGTTATGTACCACTCCGAATGCAGACTGACTGGCTGAGCAAATGTGAGCTGGATTTCTTTCTGCTAAATGGCACTCTCTCATTAAGGCTATAAGTTCAGCCATCTGAGCAGATGCAATACCAAACAAATGGGCGCTCTCGAGTATATCAAGAGCAGAAGTAACTGCATAAGCTTCCTGAAAATGCCCTTGTCCATCTCGTAAATAAAAAGCCATCTCTAAAGCAAACCCACCTTACATTTTCTATAGAGGTTTCTCATAGTTCTCTGCAAATGGAAAGACGTCTCTCAGTTAATCTGAATTCAGTCATGTTTGTCCTCTTTTAATTCATCGGGAAGCGGCGTGAGTAAAAACAGCAGGATCAAGAGCTGCCCCGCACCAAGGAAGCATCTCATGAGGGTTAGACTCCCGGAGTGATGCCGGCTGTGCAGTTTAGTGAAAGAGGAGAGGAGGGGGCAATGGCGAGATGAGGCCTGGAGCAACTCCTTTGGCTGTGTTTAGTGGAGCAGCAGTAGCCAAGATGGTCCTCATGCAGGAGGATGTTCTCTGGCTATAGGTTCTAATATTGACTGAAGTACCTTGGGCCTGAGTCTTTCCCCAAACTTCTGAGTCATCACACCTAACGAAGTTCCTTTTTTCTCATGAATGAACAGGAGAAGGGAAGATTATTGGGTGCCCATGGAGGGGCAAGGGTTCCTTTTAAAGCTATCCTTGGAGTCTTAATGGTCATCTCTTCCTCCAGGCCTATTGAATGGTAGTATCTGATTGGTCCTCTTTATGCTTCTTATGTAGTGGTTGGACAATTAATGAATAGTTTGGAATGTAGTTTCAGCAATAACCAGTTAATTCTAAGAGTCCGTTTAATATGTTTCCTTTGTTATTTGGAAGGTTTCTAACAGAAACACAGTAAGGATTTAAGAACAATCTTGTGAGACTCACTCTATGACGTAGTATTTTACTTTCTGTTGGCTAAACTGCATTTTATTCTTTGATACTTTGTGGCCCTTGTCAGCTAGCCGCTGTAATAAAAAGATTGTATCTTTAAGACAGACATAATATGAAGGAGAACACAATAGCAAGCCATGTATATAATAAACTAAAGCAGAATCATGAAAAATCATACATCTTATAAATCATGTTTAAGAATTTGAGAAAACTCGGTGGGCTCTTGGGTTTTTAGTGTGTCCCTGTGGCATCACAATTAACACTTGCTACCGTTCCTTCGGTACGAAAGCAAACAAATACTAGCTGCTTGATGCTACAAGGAAAGAGAATGGCACTGCGAGCATCTGTGACTGAAAACCAGGTTATACTTAGAGCAGTGTTAGATAATAAAGCATGCGGACTAGGTACCACTGGATGGAGAGGGATGGCTATCTTATTTGTGGCCCAGGGGTCTTCACAAATCTCCACTTTCTTCTGTTTTGTTAAGGGCTTGTGCGGGAGACAGTAAACTCCTTTCTCAGTGTTCTTCTAAGATGAATTTGCTTTCTGCTAGGATTTCTTTATTCAGAGGGTACTGCTTTCTATTTGGCAGGGGTTTGCTTTTTTCCATTGTTATTCCAATCAGAAACATCTTAGTTAGGTCTGTTGCACTGATAAAACACCATGATTAAAAGCAGCCTGGGAGAGAAAGGGCTTATTTCAACTTACATGTCCCAATCATAAACCATCATGAAGGGCAGTCAGGACAGAAACCAAGGCAAGAAATAAAGCAAAGGACATAAAGGATCTCTGCTTACTGGTTTGTTCCTCGTGGCTTGTTCATCCTTTGTTTCTTGTACCGTGGTGGAAAGACGGCTTCTTCGGGGTGGTACTCCCCACAGTGGGCAAGCCCCCGCCGGCATCAATCAATCATTAATCAAGAAAATGCCGCGTAGGCCAATCTGGTGTGGGCATTTTCTAAATAGAGGTTCTTTCTTCCCAAATGACTCCAGCTTAGGTCAAGTAGTGACAACACAAACAGCACAGGGCAGCTGGTCTTATTTGTCCTGCGTCTGTTAAGGATTTTCTGATAACCTCTCCAGTGTTTGTTAGGTGATGAGCATCTAACCTGATAGATAATGGACCATAAATAAACGAGATGGAGAACTTCCAACTTCTTCACACAGGACAAACACTTCATGGACTTCTTTTCCTGCCAGCAAACCCCTTTCAGATGACTTGACTGGACATATTTTTGGCAAGTCCTGGACACGCCTAAGTTTGCACGGGCTGTGAGCCAATTAGCTCACTCCATGTATTCAAGGAAACCAATGTAAAAGCATGGGAAACAACTCATCCTAGCCCACCAGAAACCTATAAAAACTCAAGTTCTCCTGGAAAAATTGACTCCTGTTTCTGGATTCTGGATCTCTCTCTCTCTCTCTTTCTCTCTCTCTCTCTCTCTCTCTCTCTCTCTCTCTCTGTGTCCTTTCACTTTCAGTCACATTTGGTTGTTTGATGTGACTGCAAATTCTTCTACCTTTTAATTCTTTAATCTACAGGGGAAAAATTCATCCAATTAAGGACACTAGATGGTAAAATCTGGGGGAAGGGGTGGGCAGGTTGTCATCCAGGATTTATTCTGAGGATCATTGAGTCACTGAGGTCAGTATAACTCAAGCCAGACCATGAAAAAAAGGAGATAAAGTGGTTGGATTGTTCTGGACTTCTTTAACTCTGGAGCAGGGGCACACACCCCAACACACACACACACACACACACACACACACACGAAGATTAGCATGGTAGAGTTCTTAGGCTAGTAATAATTTCTATCCCTTCTCTGTGATAGAAAGAGTCCCCTTTGAAAGATTTTAGCTCTAGTGCTATATATCATCAAGCAAGAGAAGTTTTTCAAAAGTTCTGACCAGAATTCTATACTGGTCAGACAGTACGACAGCCGTCAGTCTTATGCTGGTAAGACAGTCACCCACTGGGGCCAAGGTTGATGATCATGTTGTACTAATTACTGATAGCTGTCTTCAGGGAGAGTTCATGAGCTTTACTACCGATGAGATTAGATTTTTTACTTTTTTCCTGCTAATCATGGTCTTCTGGGAGTATCAGTTTGATTCTGTCAGCATCTTATTGTCCCTCTCTGTGCCTATGTCATACCTAAGTCAGAATGAAAGGGGCCACTAACAAAGCAGTTAAAAATATTCAAGAGTTCTTTAAACAAATTAAGCCATTTGGTAATCTAGATGCTATCTACACCCCTACCAGAGACTTGCAAATAGACAGTAGATAGCCCCCTATTGGCCTAAATGTGGTAGGACTTGAAGTTTTTCATGAGAAAACTCCTTGTGGGACAAAAGGGCCAGGATCTGGAGAATATCTTGGTAGCACATAGGTGGTCTTCCCAGGCTTTGTTCAGCATTGCACTAGTAAGGGGTTTATACTGACCCATGGGTAGTTGAGCAAGGCCTTTGTGACACTCTCGGATGGTTTTCACAACAAAAATGAGTGGCCATCTTTATTGCCCTTGGCAAAAACAAGCAACTTTTTGTTCCTAAGAATATTTGTTCCGGGTAGTGGTAGTGCACACCTTTAATCCCAGCACTTAGGAGGCAGAAGCAGGAGGATCTCTGTGAGTTTGAGGTCAGCCTAGTGAGTTCCAGAGCAGTCAAGGTTGCAGAGGGAAACCCTGTCTTGATGAAAAATCAAATAAATAAATAAATAAATATTTTTTAAAAGATAAGAAGGCAGAGGAAGAAAAGAATATTTGGTATTTGGTCAGCCACCATTAGATTTGAGGCAGTCACCATGAAGTTGAACTTTGGTTTCTCCTTAAGTGCCTATATTACCCACATTTTCTCTGTCTGTCTTGTGATCCTGTGGTGGTTTGAATGAGAATGGTTCCCATAGGCTCGTAAGATTTGAATGCGGGGTCTTCAGTTGGTGGAGCTATTTGGGAAGGATGAGGAGGTGTGGCCTTGTTGGAGGAGATATGTCACTGTCACTAGGGATAAGCTTGGAAGTTTCAAAACCTCACACCATTCACAGAGTTAGCGCTCTCTCTCTCTCTCTCTCTCTCTCTCTGTCTCTCTCTCTCTCTTCCTCCCTCCCTCTCTCCCTCCTTCATGCTTACACTATAGCACCATACCTGCCTGCCTGCTGTCATCCTCCCCTCCATAATGGCCATGCACTCTGACCCTCTGTAAGTCTCTTCTTCTATAAGTTCCCTTCAGAGCAATAGAAAAGTAACTAAGACAACCCCAAGAGAAACTGACATGGAAACAGGGATATCCAGAATTAGAGAAATGTCTCCCTTCTTTGTTCTACCTCAGACACCATATGTCTTCCCTATACCCCCTAAATCTTAGGAACCTTTCAGACCTCATGTCTGACTGAGAATTCAATATCTTATTGATAGCTAATCATTGGTTCAAGCTATTTTTTGAGATGCCCTGGGCTCCTCCTCCCTCTGTGTTGAACAAGAGGTCACTTCACCCCCAAACAACAGGACTTTAAACCATTATATATAGCCTTTGGGAAAATAAAACCGACTATATCTCAGACTGCAAGGTTTTCCAACCTTGATCTACTCATTCATGGATAAGGTTAGAAGGGAACTAATGGGCTTCCAGGAATGCAGCTGTCAGAAATTCTAGGTTATAAGTGGAAATCTGAGAGCCTGGGATGACAGGGATGAGCAAGCACTAGTCAGCCCCATTCTGGGAGTCAGTTCCAAGACACCAGGTCTAATCAGGTTGCAAAGATTACCACAGTCACAGCCAGTGCTACTTCTCTGGACACAGGGCTGAGAGACAGGTGGCCCTTCAATCTCTCCTATTTCTTGTTTCACTTTAGAAATGGAGACAGAAGCCTCCCGGATTCCTTCAGGTTTCCCACTGATTTGCCATCAGGGGCAAGCTAAACCTCTAAGTGCTTAGAAAGAAGTCTTGGTCTTTTCCTCAACTAGTATTGGTCTAAAAGCCCGATGGTGACAAAACATGGCCCTGGGAGGAAACGTCCATTATTATACCATCCTCCAATTAGACTTGAGTGAGAAGTGAAGACCTCTGAAATCTCCTATGTCTAAGTCTTCTTTTACCGGCAAGATCATTCAGAACAGTCCAGAGACTGTAGGGTGGATCCCTAGACTTCAGCCATAATAGCATTCTCAAGTCCAGGAAGAGATTCTTTAAAAGGAGAACAAACCTAGAAAAACTCTCTCTCCTAAGAAAACCTGGTCAGAAAATCCAAAGTCCTCAGGTATCCACCCTGATCTTCTAGAGGTCCAAAACCCACAGTGCCCTTCTCCTGTACTCCTTATCCTAAGGAGAACCAAATAAAGAAGTCCCCTTCATTTGCCCACACCCCAAGGAGGGATTTCTTCTTAAGGAAAGGCTGGGTGGAGAAAGCAAGCTCACTAATGTTCACACTTCCCTTTTCTTGGCAGAAATGAATGGCATTAGGTAGGAATGGGAAATTTATACTAAGATGAACATATCAGATAACTGATATGTTCAGCCATTTCAATGATTCAGCCAACACACAAAAGTATCTGGAGAGATATAACACTGTTAGTAGCATAAATACTACCCCTTTAGAGTAAGGAGAGTGATGGCTCAAACTATCCAAAAGGGAAATGATTTCTTCACTGTTCACAAAGAATGGCAAGGACTTTTCTACTGGGGGAGGAGGACGTCCCCTCCTGATACCCCACTGATATCCAAACAATGCATGTGAATAGTGGCTAAGAACACATTTCTTTACTGTGAAGCAAGGGTTTTAAGGAGGATGACGTGCCTATTCCCAATTACCCCATACACTTCAGGAGGGCCAGAAGGTACCCACTGGTTACAAGAGGCCACAAAAAGATAGAGTGGTACATACAGGCTCATGGAGCAGGAGGTTTTCCTTAAACAATCCAGTCAATACCAGACACTTTTGACAAGGAAGGAAGGAAGGAAGGAAGGAAGGAAGGAAGGAAGGAAGGAAGGAANNGAAGGAAGGAAGGAAGGAAGGAAGGAAGGAAGGAAGGAAGGAAGGAAAGAGAAGAAGAAGAGAGAGAAAAGAAAAGAAAAGAAAAGAAAGAAAAAACTCCAAAAGCTGACCACTGACCCAAACAATACACAGAGAATTTAGTTCAATAGCTAGGACAAGGAGGAAAATGAAAAGAAAAAAGCACCAGACAAAATAAAGTCCTCTGTGAGACCTAACCTGCCAGTGCTCCCCAAGGAGCACAGTCTAAGCCAAGGAGTGCCTCCTTTGTGGACAGGAGCATGACTTCTGTCAGAATTCCCATCAGAAGCTGGAACCTCACCCAAGACCTGGCCCTATTGGCAGGGAAATCATTGAAAGAGTTGATGCCCTCAGAACCAATTGGTACCCAGGTCATCATCTTCCTCATAATGACATTAATGACTAATCCCCACTATGCCCATACCTAAAGGAGTTCTGAGCATTTTTGATTGTAGAGGACCATAAGGTCAAAGTCATGACATTCAGAGGCAAGCTTCTTCATTGTCCTTCTCCCCTGGCCCCAGATTCCAAAAAAACACAACCATTCAGAGCATGTTGGGCCAGCACTAAGGTGTTACTTTACTAGAGCACTTCCTGTTCACAGGGAGACTTCCACTTTACCCTTTTAGTAGTTTCCCCATACCTTAACCACTCTATTTGGAAGGGGCCTCTTATCTAAGCTCAAATTCAAATTGATTCTCCCTCCAGGGAGCACCATGGCTTGACTCTAATAAAGAGCAAAATCAAAACCTCAGTGTGGACAGATAGAAACATGATAAGGAAGGCTAAATAGGCACTGTCATGGCCGTTCATCTTAAAGATTCTATTCCCACACCCAAAACAATACTCCTTCAAGCCCAGAGTCAGAGGTGCTGATCCCGTTAATTCAAAGACTAAAGAAACAAGGATAATTGGTTGAATGTTCTGGTCCATATATATCACACTCTTAAAAGCCCAACAGTTTAGTCTAAGACTTCCATTTGATCAGTGACAGTGACCCCCACTCTATCCAGTGGTTCCCAATCCTTACATTCTCTTTATTCAGACTCCCCCTAATATGACCCAGTATTCAATACTCAAGCTTACAGACTGCCAGAAGCAAAGACCTGTATTTTGAGCTCTGTATTTTGTTTACAGCCATCTTAAGTTCACAAGTAAGATATTCATTCACCTTTGCAGGCAAGTTAGGATCTAGGACATTAGCCTAGTGAGACCTGCAGACACCAGGCTTTTAGAAAATATTAGCATTTTCCTTTGTTAGTCAACAATCACAGACCCTCAGTATTTACTTATCAGCTAGGGACATCTCCAGGCCTGAATTCCAACAGACCTGACATATCTCCCCTCCCCCTTGCCCGTTTGCTATCTAACAGCTTCTGAGGATATCATAAGCGGCAGTTTGATCAGAAATACTGTCTTGCCGTCATTTCTCGTGTCTCTTGTACCCTCCATCCCTCACCCCTAGGTTTATCAGGGACCACCTTCCTATCCCGCTGGCTGGGATAACAGACTCTCCTTTTCCCACCCCAACAGACAGCTTCTCTATGCCTTTGAAAGCCCATCCACAGAACAGGACAAATAATGTGGACTGTCCTTCCACAAGGATTTCAAGACAGTCCCTATTTATTTGGTTTAGCTCTCCTAAGATTTGATGCAATGAACCCACCTGGAGACCATGCTAATTTAATACAGGTGACCTCCTCCAATGTGGACCCACAGAAGAAATGAATTAATTCCCAAGGAACAGAATCCTTCGTTAGTTTCCTGGCTGACAGGGCTACACAGTGTCTCAAGGAAAGGCCGAGATATGCAAAACCAAAGTTACTGACTTAGGCCTCATCTTGTTGAAAGGAACTAGAGCCCTGGAGTCAAAGCAGGTCTCCCATATTTTGACTTTGCTGATGGCCAAAACTCTCAACAGATCATGGTATTTCTGAGAGTTACAGGAAAATGCATAATTTGGATCCCTAGTGTCTTAGTTAGGGTTTCTATGGCTACAACAATGCACCATAACCGAAAAGCAAACTGGGGAGGAAAGGGTGTGTTTGGCTCTCACTTCCATATCGCTGTTCTTCATCAAAGGAAGTCAGGACAGAAGCTCAAACAGGGCAGGAACCTGGAGGCAGGAGCTGATGCAAAGACCATAAAGGAGTGGTGCTTACTGGCTTGCTTCCCGTGGCTTGTTTAGCCCGCTTTCTTCTCTTTTTTTTTAATTTATTAGATTAAAAAAAAAAAGCAGAGTTCCTCCACTCCTCCCATTCCCTCC
>LOEQ01008734.1:16133-28167 GCA_001685075.1 Bramus lutescens
AGCATCCTTTGGGTATATGCCCAAGAGTGGTATTGCTGGATCTTGCAGTAGGTTGATTCCCAATTTTCTGAGAAACTGCCATACTGATTTCCAGAATGGTTGTACAAATTTGCATTCCCACCAGCAATGGAGGAATGTTCCCCTTACTCTGCATCCTCTCCAGAATAAGCTTTTATTGGTGTTTTTGATCTTAGCCATTCTGATAGTTGTAAGATGGTATCTCAGAGTAGTTTTGATTTGCATTTCCTTAAGTATCTTTCAGCCATTTGAAATTCTTCTGTTGAGAATTCTCTGTTTAGATCTGTACCCAATTTTTTGATTGGATTATTTATTTTGATGTCTAATTTCTTGAGTTCTTTATGTATTTTGGAGATCAGTACTCTGTCTGATGTGGGGTTGGTGAAGATCTTGTCCCATTCAGTAGACTGCCTTTTTGTATTATTGACTGTCCTTTGCTTTACAAAAACTTCTCAATTTCAGAAGGTCCCATTTATTTATTGTTGCTCTCAGTGTCTGTACTACTGGGGTTATATTTAGTGGTTTCTTGTGCCCATGTATTGAAGATTATTTACCACTTTCTCTTCTATCAGGTTCAGTGTGGTTGGATTTATATTGAGGTCTTTGAGCCATTCGCACTTGATTTTTGTGCGTGGGGATAGATATGCGTCTATTTGCATTCTTCTACAGGCTGACATCCAGCTATGCCACTTTGTTTCTTCTAAAAGAGCACAACACAGAATCAGACCTCTGACTTCCCAGTGCAAGTTGTCCAGCAGGCCTTTTTCTGTATCAGGGTTAGAGAGCAGCACCTCCCCCCACCCCACAGCCCTGACTGCAGCACTGAGATACTAAAATGACTATAGTAATATAGGAAAACTGAAATAAAAGTGTGTGAAGTATCTGTCTTAAATACAGTTATTTGTGGGATTGTCTGTTTGCTTGTTTCTCCAATTGACTATGAGAAGCCTAAGATCACCATATCGGCAGGTCTGGTGTCTAGTAGAGTCCTGATTTGTGAATAGTTGCCTTACATTCTTTTCTCAAATGGTAGAGAAGGAGATGTTTTCTCATGTCTCTTGATAAAAGGACATGAATTATATCACAAAGTCTCCATATATATATAAAACCTAATTACCTCCCACAGGTCACATTCATAAACAACATCACATTGTAGATTAAGGTTTCAACATACTAATTTGGGTGAAGAAAAAATATTTAGTACATAGCACTAACTCTTTATTAGTCAAGATTCTCAAGCAAAATAAAACAAGAAAGAAGGAGAATAAGAATATAAGGAATTGATTCATACAGCAATAGAGGCTGATGAAAAGCAAGTTTGTTTGACGTGTCTGTCATCTGCAAGACAGAGACATGAGAAAGTTGGTGGCAGCATGCAGTGCTGAGTGAAGCTGAGGCTGGAGAAGCTAGGTGTGTCTCAGCCACAAGACTAGAGAAGAATGATGCACCAGCCCAAATGATGAGCCACTGGGGTGAAATCTTCTTTCCCAGCTTTGTATTCTATTAAGGCTCTCAGAAGACTGAAAGACACCACCAACAACGAGTAGTTGCATTGTTCATTCCAATTTTAATGCTAGTCTCATCCCTAAATCTTTTCATTCACACATCAGAAACAACATTTAGCCACATACAGGATCATCATCCCATAATCAATCGAGCTGGTACAATAAAATCAATTCCCATAGTATATCACAAGTCTCTTAAAGGACCACCAAGGGTACAGAGTTATGAGGATGGAAAGGGCCTCTGGTGGCACTACCTATTCTTAATCCTCCTTTGGCAAAGGTACTCCTGCTGTACTGCTGGGCATAGAGCGGTTTCTCAAAGACTCTGGGCTGTTTGGTTCCCTTGAACCCCTGTGGCAGACTGTTTAGAGCAATGGTTGTCAACCTGTGAGTTGCAAGCCCAGAAGACCTTTGAAAACGCAGATGTTTACATTATGATTCATAACAGTAGCAAAATTCCAGTTATGAAGAAGCAACAAAAATAACTTTATGATTGGGAGTCACCACAACATGAGGAACTGTATTAAAGGGTCACAGGATTAGAAAGGTTGAGAACCAGTGGTCTAGAGAATAAGCCAATAATATTTGCATCAACTCCTACTACATCATACTCCAGACATTTGTCCTTCCCTGCCCCAAAGCTACATTTCCAGAATGGATACAAATGCTAAAATAAAATAGTCATGAAAAGTCAGTGTGATCTTTTTGAGGACACAATAGCCATGGTCCAACCTATAACCACTAAAACAACCAATAACAGAACTGTTTGCTCCTTTCCCACCCCCTCCCTCCAGGACAGTGAAATACCTTTTGCCTCTAGGACTAAGAATTTTAATAATGATATCCCAGGATCTTATCTAAAGAAAGACACGTCTAATTTTACAAAGGCCCCTGTGAGCTACGAAGACTCACATATGCATTCTCTCCTAGCATGCTTCCACACCCATCTCTCCAATGTGTGATTATCAGTAAAGCATGCTCCCTGTGTATCCTTTCCTGCTGTACCCACTCACCTGGGACAAGGCAGTTTGGTCAAAGCCTCATGGAATGAATCACAGATGGTGAGAGTGTCTCTTTATGTTGGTAGTCCCTAACCTCAGCAGGTTTGTCAGCTGCTCTCTCATGATAAGGAATCATGACAACCTTTGCCACAGAGAACCAAAGGAGCCCGTTTATGTGACATAAGACTGTAAATGTGCTCTGAACAAATGGGGGGGGGTGAAGGTCAGTGTATGTGATGCTATGTAACTCACAGATAGCTGGGTGTTGCAAAGCCCAAACCCCTGCAAACACTGGGATTGTCACTGCAATCCTTTTGATCAACAAAACTGGTTTGTTCTTGTCCACTAATAAGATGTTCAAAAATTGCCCCTTATTAAAGCCAGTTCAGCGTGGCTTTGGGGAAACTCAGAGGAGTGTAAGTTTTTCTTTCATCGCCTCTGTAAGACTGAACACAGATCTACTCCAGGACCCTTCCCATAGCCAGTGAAGCACACGCCATATCATGAGTTCTTCACTATCCAAGCCCACTTGTCTGTTCTGGGTCTTCACTCTAGAACCCCCTTTAATGGCCAGCAGACATGTATTTGCTGAAAGTTGTCCTTGCTAGATTTGGAGAGAATAATCTCCACTCTTAGAAGTTATGGGTTTCTCAGGATGTTTTATCCTAACCGCCTCCACAGACATGGATTAGGGAAAGCTATGTTTCTACATCACACCAAACAGTGAGCCAGATTCACATCCAAAGTCCTAATAGAATGAGCAACTTTTGAGAAAACATTAGAATGGGGCTTTTATTGTGAGTGGATAGAACTTGGCAATTTTATTTCCCTAAGTAAGAAGAGCAAGTTCTCCAGTGCTGAGCTCCACTGAGATTAATGAGGAAAGATTGCTCTCTGGAGCCTTGCAGCTGTCTCCATCTCTTCTCTTGCAAGTCCCATGTCTGGGGCAGTGTTGATGTCTGGAGTAGATAACATGGTGCCCTAGCCTGGGATTCCTTCAGAGTGGGGATCTTTTGTTCCTGTTGCCTTTGGAGCTACCAGCAAATAGCCTTCTGTTCTCAGACAACTTGGGTCCTGCCTAGGGTAGAGGGAACTGCCCAATGCAGTTCTCTGCCAGTGACTGTATGTACGGGGACATAAAAACCACATCTCTTTGCTCCAACTCAGGCTGTCTGTGTTTCAAATCTCCCTGTGGGGTTAGCCAAGACCTCCCTTAGGACTGTACAGCAACCAAACAAGTGTCAGCCCAAGCTGCTTCCTTCCCTTTTCCTCCAGATGTTGATCCCAACGAAGAATAGTCCTGAAAATATTCCCAGTTTACTACCGTCTATCCAAAAACCCACCCTGTGGCAAGGTTTCAAACTGTCTGTCATCCTACCTCTGAGTTCTGCTGCTGCAACCACGCTATGAGTGTGGCACAGAGACAGCTTCCAGACTCAAGCATCTGCTGCCTCTACTTCAGCGGAAGTATTGTGGACTCCACTGGTGCAGTCCAGGGACTCGGAGCCTACACATCAACTTGTCTCCCCAGCTTGGCTTCAACTTCTGGTGTAACTCCAGGTTCTCAGACAGTCCCCAGAGGGACCAGGCTTCACCTATACCCACAGGCCCCCTTCAATAATATACTTTTCTTCACTTTGCCACCTCTTTGTCCATTCTATCTCCTGACCTGCCATTAATGCCCAAGTTTTTGCCTCAGGATCTGCTTCTGAGTGGCTTCGAAGAAATTAGTACATCTTTCCTCCTCTTTAATTGTGCTGGAAGCTCACCTACCTGGGAATAAGAACTAGAAGCAGACTAGACTTGGTCGGTCAGTAGGAGTATAAAGCTGTACAACAGCCTTGGAGCACCGTGGACACAGCTTAGGTGGGTCATGACATGCCTAGCCAGTGTCAAAGTGTTTCTCGGTGAGATTTCTCAAAAGAATATATATCCAACACACCACGTTTGCTCCACTTTTCTGCACCAGAATTGCCCATAAGCCATGAGGAGTGGGCCTTCCAGAACCTGAATGACAATAATGAATGGCCCTTACTGTGTAGCTATCAGTGCATACATGCATGAAACAGTGTCCACAGCCTCACCCTTTCACACTGGCAAAATCTTCACTACTTCATGTACTGGAAACTGAGACTCAAAAAAGAATCATTTTCTATGGTCTCCCAGCCAATTTGAAGAGACGGAATTCAAATCTAAACCTGATTGCCTCCCAACACCTTGTTTCTTAGCAGAAGACAGGAGGTCCTTGAAAGCTACCAGGGCCCAGATGTACCAGTTAGTTGTCTCCTGTGTTGCAATCCTTTGCAAATGCAATTGAAGGGTAGGGAAGATTTCTTCTGGCTCACGGTCCAAGCAGAAAGTTTATCATGGTGGGGAAGGCCTAGCAGCAGGACCCTGAGGCAACTGTTCACATTGCAGCAGCAGTCAGGAAGCAGAGTGATAGATGCTAGAGCTCAGCTCACTTACTGTATTTATTCAGCCTAGAACACTAACCCATGAAATGGCGTCACTCACAGTTAGGTGGACCTTCCCACCTCAGTGAACACAATCTAGAAACTCCCTCACAGCCAAGCCAGGAGGTTTGTCTTCCAGGTGATTCTATGTCCTGTCCAGCTGAACATCAGTATGAACCATCCCACCAGCCAAGCAAACTGGAGGCAATGCCAAGTCCAGGGGGTGGAGAAAGGGAGCGATGTGGTCTGTGTGTTTCAGGAATGAGCCTGAGAACAGATCCCAAGGAAGGTGTTCCCAAACGTCAACACCGAGCTTTAGCTGGAGGGGAGAAAGAGATAACACAAGATAACCACAGAATCTTCAAAGTCCCTTGAGAAAGGAACCCAGCTTGAGTCTTTTCCAGGGCAGTGAGGCCCTAACAACTGCTTCAGTTTTCCTCTAGTCTGAAATAAATTAGGTAGCAGAAACTCAAAAGTGAAAATTGACTTATTTAGAGTTCGGCCAAATAGTGGGAGTAGGCTGGGGAGACATTTAATTTCCTCCCCACTGTGCCTGTGATCAACTTACACGTTATAGAAAATCGTGAGACAATGTCAGAAGGAATACAGATTTAGCCATGAGACAGTTTAACCCATGATTTCCTGGAAGAAGTTGACTTGGGCCTCAAGTTGACTGACTTGGCTCCATTCTCTGTCATGAGATTTTTTTTCAAGTCCAAGGTTGAACAGGTGTTCTGTCTCAGTCACTCTCCATGTTTAAAAGAGAAAAGAATGTCAAGGCTTCCATGGGATAATGCTTATGAGGTTCCCACCTGCCTTAGGGTTTCTATTGCTGTGCTGAAACACCATGACCAAAAAGCAAATTAGGGCAAAAAGGGTTTATTTGACTTCCACTTCCACATTGCTGTTCATCACTGGGGGAAGTCAAGGACAGGAACTCAAACAGGACAGGAACCTGGAGGCAGGAGCTGATGTAGAGGCCATGGAAGTGTTCTGGTTACTGATTTGCTTCCCCTGGCTTGCTCAGCCTGCTTTCTTAAAGAACCCTTGGCACCAGCAGCTCAGGGACAGCACCACCCATCATGGGCTGGACCTTCTGCTATTGATCAATAATTGAGTCTTACAGCTGGATCTCACAGAGGTATTTTCTCAACTGAAGCTCCTTCCTTCCTGATGGCTCTAGCTTGTGTCAAGTTGACACACAAAACCAGCCAGTACACCACCTATTCTGGGCCTGGCAGAGTTCTTTGTCCTGAAGTCCATTCATTTGGTGTACAGTATGGCAATGAGGTCCTTAGTATTTTTTCTTTGGAGGTGAGATTTGAGCTCAGACTACTGTATGCATGTGGAAAACAAAGGAACAAGAGTATCTTCTTCAGAATTCACAGCATCGTGTGATCCTGGGTACAAATGTAAGCCAACTGAGCCCTCAGGAAAAGAGAAGCCAAGTTCAACACTGTGCCAGCCAGTTTTCCCCTTTCAACTACTATTTGCTGAGCACTCTTGAGGTGAAGATAGGGAAGGAAACCCAGAGAGTGGCTGTTCTAGTGTGGAAGAACCAACAGCTAACACCCAGTTCCTGATGCTCCAGAGCAAGATTGCTGGGTAGCTAGGCAAGTATATCAGGCTTGAAGGTTTCTGAGGATAAAACACCATGATCAGAAGCTTGTGAAAAACAGGACCTGAACTTGTAAAAGCATGGGATAAAGATCTTTGTTGGCCCTGTGTGGAGACACTGGCATTCACAGTTGTCCAAAAGCATGTAAGATTACCATCCAGCCCAGCAGAGGCTTTCTGAAAGAGAACAAATTCACACTATCATGAGCTCCCATAAGAGTGAGCATGTCAGTCACCTGGACGGGAAATCAACACTCAGGAAATGCATCTGCTCTAGAAACTTTCAAGAATTATAAAAAGCCTGCCTAAATGTGTAGGCTACCATAAGGCTCACTTTGGCCGTTGTCTATCATCAATTTTTTAAATTGTGCCACGACTACTGTCTATTCTTACCTATTAGGGTATCCTATTCTTCAGTGGTCTCAAATGAATACAAAGCAAGTGTGTGTGAACACACACACACACACACACACAAATAAATAAATAAATGTAATTGATGTGGGAGTATCCTCTGTGTATTGTAATTACCATTAATGAATAAAGAAACTGCCTTGGCCTGTTGATAAGGCAGAACTTAGGTAGGTGGGGAAGATGGAACTGAATGCTGGGAGAAGGAAAGAGTCAGAGATATGCCATGGACCCACCACCGGAGATAGACGTGCTGGGACTTTACTGGTAGGGCACAACCTCATGGTGATACACACATTAATAGAAATGGGTTAAATTAAGATGTAAGAATTAGCCAATAAGAAGCTAGAGCTAATGGGACAAGCAGTGATTGAATGAATACAGTTTCTGTGTGATTATTATGGGTGTAAGCTAGCCGGGAGGCTGGGAAGAACAAGTGGCCCACTCCTTTCTACATGTAATTTTCAATTTTTGATAAATATTCAGTTACCCAGAGAAAGGGTCAGAATCACCTAGCCTATGGCACTGCCCTATATCCCTCTCTTGCTTATGGTCTCTGCCTCAGTCAAAATAGTTCCTCCCTCTCTGTTTCTCTCTCTCTCTCTCTGTCTCTCCCTCTCTGTCTCTCTCTCTCTTTCTCTCTGCCTCTGAAATGGCTAATCTTAGTTGTCAGGTTGACTACATCTGGAATCAACTAAAAGTCATGTTAGTGAGAGATTTTCTTGATTAGCTCATTTGAAGTGAGAAGACCCACCCAAAATCTGAACCATACTTACCCACATAAAAAGACATGAAAGAAGGAAGCTTTTGCATTTTGCCTGCTGGCCCTCATTTTCAATGTCAGGCTCATCTATTGTGTTGCTGTATTCATTTACTCTATGAGTTTTATTCCTTTAGAAGATGATAATACACCCTCTATTATGTCATTATGTGTTTGCATACCTGACCTCTTTCCCACTCTGGGAACTGCTTCTACCCCAGGTGGGAGTCTTTTTATTTGTTTGTTTGTTTGTTTGTTTGTTTGTTTTGCACAGGGTCTCACTGTGACCTAAACTCACTATGTAGTTCAGTCTAGCTTCAAACTTGTGGGAATTCTCCTGCCTCTGCTTCCCACATACTGGGAATATAGGCATATGCTACTATGCCCCAATTACAAATAGAAAACATAAAACCATTTCTCAACACAGGCAGATCTCACAAGGAATTCTAGAGCAATTACTATGAGAGTAAAATCTCCATTCCACACTCACACCTGAGCAGACAGGTGGGTAGTAGCCCTGGGACCCCACGCACTTGGCCCCTGCTTATATACACTGCCATGGCTGTGTGTGCCTTTCTCTAAAGAAGAAAAGTAGGTCAAACTAAAAATGGAGAGAACAAGAGCACTGTGAAGCCATAGCTTTCTGCTGGGTTTCCGGAGGAGTGATCTACGTTACAAAGATGTGGAGGTGTTCTTGGAACTCAGATGAGCATTTAATGGAGCAGGCTCAGCTGGCTTTGCTGGTAAATACACACATCACTTTTATGGCAGGCTTGGAGAAGTTGAGTCTTCAGCAGTGTGTTTTATTTTTATTTTGTTTTATCTTTATTTTATAACCTATGCTGTGGAGTAGGACACAGTTTTCATAAAATGGATAGGCCTTAAATACTTGTAAATATTCTGCACCCTGTGATACTAACACAACAAAATCCACTCTCAGCCCTGTTCCTTAGAATGCTATTCTCATTCACTGCACCCTTGATATATACCAAAACATTCTTCTTGTCCTCATTTGACTCAGTTAATAAATTGTTGCATTTCGCAGGGCCACATGAGGCAGAGATTTGCCAGAGCTCTTTACACTGACTCCCCACAGCCTGAAAAGGAGGATGTCTATTGCCTTCCTGGATGCTCAGCATGAGTAGGTCCCTCTATTCTTGGAATGCTTCTTAAAAAAAAAACTTTGGCCTTAACTGGGTTTGTTCCTTAGTAAAACCACGGTGTTCTAACAAACAATGCACCTGCCACATGCAGCTCAGTACCTTGAAAAAGTTTAGGGTATAAGGCCAAAAATAATGAAGGAGTTCGAAAAAGAAGAAATTTGGTCCTATTCTTCCAAAGCTTAAGATCTAATGAAGTCTTAAACATGCGACTTAAGCTGACAGGAAATACAGAGTTAAGAATGACATTTCTCATAATTCTGCACATTGCACGTGCCCTTTAACCTACCCAGAAGGCTAGATAGGTACTACTGTGTACCGTGTTTTCCTTGCTTGACTTCTATGGGAATACGGTCAAATAATTTTTATGGAAGAATTTTGTAAACTAAATCACACAATACCGTTAGTGAGCAGTGGATGGAGGAGCTCTAGCCAAGGCCATCGATGAGCCCATTTCAGTATTTTTATATGGTGTCAGCCTTGGATGTAATCATGATCGTCACCAATAGCAGCATAAACCACAGGAAATACTTACTGAACTTTTTCATCACACCACTCTCAATGCTTAGCACTCTCAAATTAACCCTCAAGTGGAATGTTACCTGATATTTATACACATGCGTGTACATATGTAAGCCTCAATACCTTATTTTATAGAGAGGACATGAGGGATTTGGCATCCAATTAAGATATCTTAGGTGAAAGAAATACAACTTCCGGGTATGTTTCTCTCTAGAATTGGTCGTTTGTAATGCTGTCAGGCAACTTTTTCTAAACTTCATCCATCAACTAGTGAGAAGAAAAAAAAGAGGACAGAGGGGTAGTCTTCGGGAAACCAAGTATTCAACCAGATCCCCAAACATCATCAAACCTTCTGATAGCTTTTCTTCATCATGGGCATGGAAGGTTTTGGGACAAGTGCTCTGAAAGGTTGTCACAGACAATTAAGATTAGGGAGTGAAATAGAACCAGGCTGTCATTTCTTGAGTGATTCAGGACCAGACTGGGGAGCACCAAGGCAAAAGAACTATGTACTGCTCAGAGCATCAGGTTCTCCGTGGACCCGCCTGGGGACTAATGTGCACCTACTTTCTCTGTCTTCTGTCCCCATGTTTTGCATGTCCCCATTTTGCCAATCACAAGTCAACCCAGTACCAGAAGTAAGAATTAAGAAAGATAAGTCATTGCAAAAGGTCCCTTTAAGAGACAAGCTCTGCCCATTCCCTCCCTCTTTCCTGCTGCTCTTCTGAAGAGGCAGACTGGTCTTTACCTGCCTCTTCTTTCTCTTCCTTGATATAGGAGGGTCATCTGTCTATGTGTTACTTTCATTGGTTAATAAANCTTTGTGGTGCTACAAGATTATTAAAAATGGGTTAATTAAGATGTGAGATTTACACTTCCTCTTTCTCTCTTCCTTTCCCTACTCCATTTATCACAATAAAACTCCCATATTAAAAAAAAAGATTAAGAAAGGAACTCACAGATAAGACTGGGTATGTACCTCAGTTGGCAGAGTGCTTGCTTAACATGCCTGTCATTCGAGCACTTAGAAGACAAGCCTTTTTTTCTATATAAGTTGGTTGTCTCAGGAATTCTGTTGCAGTAATGGAAAGGCAAGTACTTTAGGAGTTTTATGCGGAAGATCATATCTTGGGCTCTGAACCACTAGCTGTGACTTTTAGTCTAAGGTTTGAAATTGGTTGCTAGTGGACAGGGCCATGGTCATAAAATGGCTGGCCAGATTAGCAAGGCTGAGAACTGACTCTTCCAGAGCATAACTTCTGTCATTCCACCAATATGGAAGTGCTACTCAGTTCCCCAAATTTGAGTCTGTCAACATCAACAATGAGAAAGGGGCTCTGTTCTTTTGTGTTTAAATAACAGGTAGATGTGTAGAATGAGAACATCACCTCTCCAGTGACTGTGGGAACTTGCAGAAGAAAAGGAAATAGAAACCAACAACTTGATATTAGAAGTGCTGAATATAACAAAGACTGCAGACTGAATGCAAACATAAAAGTCAGCTGAGGGCAGGAAATCAATGCATATCTGCCTGGATACCAAGGGTCCCGACTAGAGCAGGTGCCAATAGAGGTAACAGAATGCAGCGATGCTTACCTGTGCTGTAATAGCTAGTAGTATAGTATACGCATGCTGTTGGCAGTCACACCAACTGTCTGTAGCCACATCAAAATGAATGTGTTTTCCTCTTGTTGTTTGGTTATTGATGATACCTGTGCTTGGTAAAAGGAGCACAGATTTTAGTTTGTCCCCAGGCATCCCTTAGACTATTAGACAAATCTCTACATTTGAGGAATTTCAGATTCCCTTCAAAGTCTTATATTAAGAGACAAAGCTAAGTGATTAGTTAATTAATGAATGAATGAATAAATGAATGAATGAATGAAATTTATTCCCTGGCATGCATGGTGAAGCATGCATGGACAGCCCATATATGACGGTTCTGTTGAACTTGTTCATATTGTGTTTCATGGTCTAAGTTGTTGAGGACAACTGACCAGGCCTCTCCCTCAAAAGGAAGATCTCATTATAGATGGTTGTGAGCCTCCATGTGGCTTCTGGGAATTGAACTCAGGACCTTTGGAAGATCAGAGTGATAAATACTAAGTGACAAACAAGGCATATCCTTGGGTCTTAAGTGGGGTCACACACTAGGTAATTATGGTGTTTCCAAGAGTGGAAGAAACACACATAACTGAGGTTCTATGTGAAAGTTCACATCCATGAAAATTAATTGGTAAGTGACTGTATGCTTGGGAAAATGTGGTCATGTATGCTACTCAACACTCCTTTTGTAGGGCTGTCTTACAGGAGTTGTGAGTTTGGTTCTCAGCACACATGTAGGGGAATCACAGCTGCCTCTAATGCTAGCTGCAGAAGAGCTGATGAGAAGACCTCTTCTCTCTTCCATGGGCCCCTGCACTCACATGCTTGCACATACCTACACATATATGCACATGATCAATTAAGATACATTTCTTAAAAATTCCCTGTACTTGATGTTTCCAGGATGAGAAAGTGCACTGAAGAAAACTGGTGGGGGCTGGAGAGATGGCTCAGGTTAAGAGCATTGCCTGCTCTTCCAAAGGTC
>LOEQ01008734.1:34668-57282 GCA_001685075.1 Bramus lutescens
TGGTGGCTCACAACCATCTGTAATAGGGTCTGGTGCCCTCTTCTGGCCTGCAGAATATTGTTTGCATAATAAATAAATAAATATTTTTTTAAAAGATGTGACCTGTTTGGGGAGGTGTTTAGATCACTAGGAGTGTGTCCTCAAAGAGGATTGTGGGACCCCAATATCTTCCTGTTCCTCTTCTCTGGCTCCTGAATAGTGAGGTGAATCATTTGTTTGGTCTACTCTCATCAGATTTTGTGAAGTCCTTGCCACTGTCCCAAAGAGTGGGGCAGCTCAATCTAAGACTGAAATCTCCAGATCAGTGAGCCAAAATGAACTTTTTCTCTTTGTGAGTGAATTTCCTCAGGTATTCTGCTATGATTGTAATAAACTTGCTAATACGCATATTCTTAGCACAAATCATAAAACGTGATACAAATGATAGAAAAAAATGCATACAAATATTATGTATTGTCACCAAAACCTAAAATCAAACTAATAGTACGACATATGTGTCAAATATATTATAGAAGTCCATAACTGAATTTTATGTTACAACTAAATTATTTATTCTGAAGGAAAGCAAGGCTTCCAACATGATTTTGCTAATGAGCTGTGTTGAACTTGGCAAGCTAATTAGCAATCCTAAATTTTCAGTTTTTCATTTGCAAAATACAAAATCTGACATCCACCTTAAAAAACTAAAAAAAAAATGAATGAGCTAAAATGTAAAGTGGCGGGGGCTGGAGAGACGGCTCAGTGGTTAAGAGCATTGTCTGCTCTTCCAAAGGTCCTGAGTTCAATCCCAAGCAACCGCGTGGTGGCGCACAACCATCTGTAATGAGGCCTGGCGCCCTCTTCTGGCCTTCAGGCAAACACACAGACAAAATATTGTATACATAATAAATAAATAAACATTTAAAAATGTAAAGTGGCTTGTTTCAGTTGCTGGCACTGAGTAGAGCCCAAAGCTATTCTTCCTAATAGGAAAACTATGAAAGAGCTATCTTGTAAAACATGCCTAGGAAGGACACTAGATTTGAATATATAAAACTGATAAGAACTTGATTTAGGATAGTGACATTGAAGTCCAGTCACAAGCAGTAAGTCTACAACTGTGTTGTTAGGCAGATTGATGAAGTGTTCAAAAAAAGTAGAATTTTCTAAGTTGCTACTGCATACGCTGAGACATAGGAAACCTTTTCAATACAAGAGGGAAAAGTTCCAGCACATACTAGATTGTGAGATTGTTGTAGTAGAAGGAACCTGAAGATCTTTTTAATGGTATCATGGGGAGATCATTTGCTTTGTTCCCTCACCCAATGGGATGGGTTCTGCTATGCTCCCCTACTTTGCTGCCGTTACAAAGAGATGATGCCAATGCCCCTACTTTGCTGCCGTTACAAAGAGATGATGCCAATGGCGAATTGCTACATGTTGTGCCACGAACTGGGTTACATCCATGTGAGCTGAAATAAAAATAGGTATTTGGGTTTATAAAGCTTTGTTTATTTAGATGAAATCATTTTAGAACAGTCTAATCTTATTAAAGAGTTGGCATTATTTTCATTTTGATCCAAGAGGAAAGGGATAGTGATTAAACTAAGACACAAGAAAGAATACATATGTAGTCACCTCAGGGAATGCCAAGGTGACACTCATCTTGAGTCGTCCATGGCTGCAGCCTACATCAATACTGTTGCTTTAGAGACAAACCCGTTTTAACAGACTGAGGTCACATCAGAGCCAGGTCTGACTGAAAAGAAACAGCAGCTACTTGAGGATGCCCTTGACCTTGCAAAATGCCATTTTCCCCCAAGAACATTGTGCTTAATATTCTGGCTTTGTTCTTTTCATAGCTATAACTACAGTGCCTGATATGTTTATGGACAGAAGCTGGCTGACCATTGGCTCCTTTGGGGACAGAGATTCTTCAGTTATCAGCATTTCCCTGTTAACTTAATTAAGATCTCATAAAGCGTCACCATATAGGCACACTCGCATGCATGTACACAGTCTTTTATAAAGAATGTTCCCCACCCTTGCAGAAGTTCTTAAGGGAATTCTAGGCAATCCATCAGTGTAGTCACCGGCTCCAGAACTGTGGTAATAATGCCCAAGTGCCTTTAAACACTGAAGTCAAAAACTAGAACAGAAATTCTTTTGCATCACGCTTCTAAAAATCAAGCTTCTCCTGCGGAAGTAGCTCGCTGTGTTTGTTTTAAGGCAGATAAACAGCTACAGGACTATGTTGTACAAATTTTCCAAATAACTGGTTAAAAATCCCATCTGGTCGGGTGGTGGTTGGCACACGCCTTTTAATCCCAGCACTCGGGAGGCAGAGGCAGATGGATCTCCATGAGTTCGAGGCCAGTCTGGTTCATAAGAGCTAGTTCCAGGACAATTAGGACTGTTACACAGAAAAACGCTGTCTTAAAAAAAAATCCCATCTGGTTTGTAATTCCAGATACATAAAAAATTAGCACAGTCACAATACTTCCTAAAATATATATCTTCTTGGAAACTTGACAGAATCTGGGATGATTTCCTCTAACTCCATTTCCAAAGTCAGCCAGCTGATTTGAACGGGGTGACTGGTGAAGGCTGTTTTGTTTCTGAACACAGCAGAGGCCTCCATTGTGAAATAGGTTCTCATCCTTCCTAATGCTGTGGACTTTTAGTTCAGTTCCTCATGTTGGTGATCTCCAACCATGAAATTATTTTCACTGCTACTTCATAACTGTATTTTTGCTACTGTTATGTAGCATAGTATAAATACCTGTGTTTTCTGGGGGTCTTAGGCAAGCTGTGAAAGGGCCCTTTGACTCCCAAAAGGCTAGTGACCCACAGGTTGAGAACCATTGGGCCAAACTGTTCCAGTTTCAACTTCCTGAATCAATCTCCACTACACAGTCCATTCAATGTTTGGGCAGATGTTGGTGAGATGCTGTGGTATCATGAGACTTTCCATGGGCCCTCCTCTCTCCCCAACTCCAAGGCAGCTTGTGCTCAACATAAGGAAGGCTAAAGGGTACACAGAGGCCCCATATAGGTAACATCTGAGTCAGGAAAGATAAGTCTTAAACTTACTCAGAGGGTCAGGGAATCTCAAGTCAGCAAAAACTCCCTAAATAAAAGCCCAGGAAAGTCTAAGAAGTCTTCCCTAAGACTGTGAAACATGAGGATCACCATTTGGTTATGAGCAGCGCAATGGGCTCCCTACAGTGTGTTAACAGCCACTAGGACATTTATTAATCTGAAGATATAGTAGAAAAGGGGGGATAATTTTAAAAAATCCAATGCATACAAGAGAAAGGGAATATCCTTAATACCTAATGAAACCAGTTTTCTGAACGGTTTACTAAAGAAACCCGTGAAAACTCATTTCAGTAAAAATTCATCTTCATGGAGATGCTAAGATATCTGAAAATCTGGTTTGATTGCAACCATGAGCCAATTTCTTAATCCATGTGATATTATATTTATTTCTCTACTGGTAAAAAGTGAAGATAAATTTGTTTTCTCTTACAGAATTGAGTTACATAAATACCATTATGTAACTAGTAGCATCCTTTAAAGAAATGCTGAGCATATACAATTCTCAGAAAAAGCAAGAGGGTAGAAGCGGACGGCAGCATGATGGGTTTAAAGGGTGACAGTATTTTGTGTGGAATGGATAAAGAGTTGAGCATGGCTTCATGGAATTTTCTGTGCTAAATAATATACCCTAGTTACAAAATTATGATTTATTAAATTGCTTTTCAGAATTATTGTCACATTTCTGTTCTCACCAGAAATGTTTCCTGGCACCTCACAGTTTTTAAATTTAATGGATAAATTTCCATTAAATCAGTCCTATTGCTGATTTAATCTATATCATTCCTTTAATCAGTTCATGTAAAATGTGTCTCAATATCCTTAGCTCATTTCTCTGTTATTCTCTTATTCGTTTTCATTAATCATTCATCTATTAGATGAAATGTAATCATTCATTTTAATAAAGACTAAAAGTGTCTTCCTGAATATAAAATGTTTTTGCGGGGCTGGAGAGATGGCTCAGTGGTTAAGAGCATTGCCTGCTCTTCCAAAGGTCCTGAGTTCAATTCCCAGCAACCGCATGGTGGCTCACAACCATCTGTAATGAGATCTGGTGCCATCTTCTGGCCTGAAGGTATACACACAGACAGAATATTCTATACATAATCAATAAGTAAATATTTTAAAAAATAAAAATAAAATGTTTTTGCTTTTATTTGTAATTTTTAAATGGTAAGAGTCATAAAATATCTTATATCTATAATCTTTACACTCCACTTTCAATGTAATTTTAAATATATTGTGTGTCTCTGTGTAATAAAAATCCATGATATTTTAAAATCTATTTACTACCTAATTCATTCTAGTCACTGTCCTAGCTCGTTTTATGTCAGCTTGATACAATCTGAAAGGAGGGAACCTCAGTTAAGAAAATGCCTCCATAAGATCATGCTGTAGAGGGCTGGAGAGATGGCTCAGTGGTTAAGAGCACTGACTGTTCTTCCAGAGATCTTGAGTTCAATTCGCAGCAACCACATGGTGGCTCACAACCATCTGTAAAGAGATCTGGTGTCCTCTTCTGGCCTGCAGGCATATATGCAGGCAGAACACTCTATACACAATAAATACATAAATAAATACATAAATAAATATTTTTAAAAAGATCATGCTGCAGACAGGCCTGTGGGGCATTTTCTTAATTAGTGATAGATGGGAGAGGATCTAGCACTCTGTCCCTGGGCTGGTGGTCCTGGGCTCTTTAAGAAAGTAGGCAGAGCAAGTTGGAGAAGGAGCCATTTTCTAAGACCTCTGCATCAGGTCCTGCCTCCAGTTTCCAACCCTGTTTGAGTTCCTGCCTTGGTTTCCCTCAGTGATCTGTGACTCTTGATGTATAAACCAAATAAACCCTTTTCCCCCAAGTTTCTTTTGGTCCTGATGTTTCATCACAACAGCAGTCTAACCCTGAAACAGTCATCCTCATCCCAGACTCACAGGCTCTGTGAATCACATGACTGACACGTAAGTTACAGAAGTGTGATTTTGCACTTCTGCTTATTTACTTTTCTGTGACTTAAAGGTTTGGTTTTTTTTTTTTTGTTTTGTTTTTTAAGTTGGAAAGACAGTGGTGGTACTCACCTTTAATTCCAGCACTTGGGAGGCAGAGGCAGGGGGATCTCTGTTGAGTTCAAGGTCAGGCTGGTCTAGAGTAAGTTCCAGGACCATGAGGACTACACAAAGAATCCCAGGTGGTTGGGTGGGGGGCAGGTATTAAGTTATCTAAATGTTCACCAACTGTGTGGCAGCTAAGCTGAGGCAGCTATGTGCACAGGAGTACAGATGCCCATGGAGGCCAAATGAGGTTGTCTAGTGCTCTGGAGCTGGAGTCACAGGCAGCAGTGAGCCGTCTGCTGTGAGTGCTAAGAGCTCAGCTCCACTCATCTCTAAGAACAGCGCACACTCTTAACTTCTGAGCTGGATCTTCAGCCCCGTTATTTTCTTTAGTCAAGTTACAGAGAAGTTGTATAGATGATTTTACTCATCGAAAAAAAAAAAGTATTATTCCTATCTCTTGCTTTAGCTAAGACTTGGAGTGCAATATGGAATACGAACAGAAAGATTGGGCCTCTTCATTGCATTGCTGATTATAAAGGGAATGCTCCCAGTTTTTCCCCCACTTAATATAATTTATTGTATATTGCCTTAATTTTGTTATTTCCTTCTATCCATATCTTCAAGGCTTTTATATCTACTTAAATACAAAAGAATGTTGGACTTGTCAAAGACCGTTTCTACACCTATTGATATGACTGTGTGAATACTGTCTTTCAATTTGTGTGCTGTATTACATTCATTGATTTGTACATTGTAAACCCAACTTGCATCCCTGTTTTAAGTATTTTATTGAGAGTTTTTGCATTAATGGTCATTAAGAAAATTGACCTATAAGTCAGTCTACGATAGAGGTACTTGTAGCTATAATATTCACAGCAACTAAATTATTAGAACTCAATCTATGAATGGGTAAAGAAAATGTGGTTTATATTTGCAATGGAAATTTATTCAGCCATTTTTAAAAGAAGAAAAAAAATTCTGTGGCATTTGCAGAATGAAAATAAGTCAGACTCCGGGAGGCAAATATTGTCTGTTGTCTCTCAAATGCGTACTCTAGATCCATACATGCAGCATGTATGAAGAATATGGTAGCAAGAAGAACACAGAGAGAGTGGAGGAAGAGATCAAAAGAGAAGGAAAGGGCAGTAAGAGAGGGTAATGGAAAGTATGTGACGTGGAAGTAGAAGAGGAGACTATTTGGGAAATAAGGGAACAAACAAGCAGCAACGAGCAGAAGAGGAGAATAAGAACATAATGACATTTCTATGAAACCATTGTTTTGTGTGTTAACTTTCAAATTAATTCAATGCAGATGGGCAGTGGTAGCACATGGCCTTCATCCCAGCACTCGATAGGCAGAGTCGAGCATATCTCTGATTTCAAGGTCTGGTCTACAGAGTGAGTTCCAGGATAGTCAGGGCTACACAGAGAAATCCTATTTCAAAAAATAAGCAAAAATAAAATAAAGTTAATTAAATTCCCAGGCATGGTGATGCACACTTCCAATCCCAGGACTTTGCAGAAGCAGCCAGATCTCTATGAGTTGGAGGCCAGCTTGGTCTATACAGTGAGCTCAGACAGGTCAGGTTATATAATGAGATTTTGTCTCAAAAAAATGCTTAAAAATGTAATAAGACAATAATAAGTGACAATGAATGCCAAAAAACAATACCAGCTTTTAAAGAAATGATATATTATTTTAACTACCAGCATATATTCACCTATCAAAGCTTTTAAATGTCCAGTGTTGAGAAAAGTTTACAATATCATTTGATAAAATATTTTGGAAATCAACTAGGAAAAATACATAAAAATATTCTACATGAACACATTCAATGTCTGGTAATCAAGCTCTGAGAGTGTTGAGCAAAACCTAGGGTCTTAAGGATTACCACTCAGGAGACACAGATGCACATGACCCTGAATGTGCTCTGAGCAGGCACAGAAGAGAGTCAAGTCATTCTGAGACAATTTACTTTATTTAAAGATCAATGACTGTTGAGCTTTTGAAATATCATAAAATTTAGGAGTAAGAATACAGGACCAACAGAGGGTAAAGGCTGTCTATATATACAAAAAAAAAAGTCTAAGACCAAGTCAAAAACGTCCACGAAATGAGTCAAATAGCCACTTAATTTGAGTATATCGTGAGTCCTTGAACACAGTACAGTTATCTAGTTACTGCAGATGTCGCAGTCAGAGGGAAAAGTGACAGAAAGCTTGAGAGATGACTCCTGTGTGCTTAATGGTTACATCCATTTTAGAGAGACCTTTCTCTGAACAAGATTATTCCAAATGGCACTTTCCCTTCATAAGCTACTATTCCACTTCTGAAGAATGAAATAATAATACTCCAAATGCCTGAAGAACATCTATTTGTAGGTGTGTATTCACTACACAGCAATGGGCCATAACATCTTAATCCATTAAAATGAGTTTTGGTACTGATGGTTCAGACATACAAAGAAGTTACACATAACGATTTAGGATTGTGTATGAATGTCCATGCTTGATAGTAACAATTGTCCATGGCATACAGTTAAGCTTATAAGCAAATTATAAAACACCGGCTATGCTGTTTCCATGATGTCATTATACATGTTTTATGCTGAAAGCATAAATACCAAAATTTAGAATGGTGTGTATCAAACTTCAAAAGTTGGGGAATTGTGAGCTACTAATGGAAGATTACCTCTCCCCACAACACGTATGTATATCCACTACAGCCTTCCCAGGGTGGGTCTCCACTCGAACTGGGAGGAATGGATAGAGGAGACAAGACCTCTGAAGGGGGATGAAGGACACTAAACTTTGGGGGTGGGACAGAGTTTCCTCAAAGCACAGAGGAAAGATTTGAAATAAGGGTCGGAGAAAGTATTTTGGGCAAGAGCAGAGACTTGTAGAAGGGCACGATAACTGGGAACCCCAATATCATTGCAAGGGCATTTGTGGCAGACTCAGCAAAGCACATACTGAAGGCAAATCTTCCATTACTGTCCTTGTGATTCTCTTCCCTTTTGTATCACTGACCCTTCACAATTTTGTAAAAGGTCCTTCCTCCCAGTCCCCAGCAAAATCCATCTGTCCATCTAGGAAGAAAGGGTCATTTCACCTACTGAATTAAGGCTAGGGTGAGAAGCTGTGCTAGATAGTTTTTGTGATTTTGACACAGGCAAGAGACATTTGGGAAGAGGAAACCACAATTGGAAAACAAAACAAAACAAACAAACAAACAAAAAAACCCGTCTTCACCAGCTTAGCCTGTGGGGCAGTCCTATGGGGAATTTTCTTGATTAACAATAGATGTGGGTGGGCTTATCATCCCACAGGACACAGTGGGTGCCCCAACTGGGTGAGTGGCCCTGGGTGACATAAGAAAGCAGACTAAACAAGCTATGCGAAGCAAACCCATAAGCAGCAATCTTCCCTGGTCTGTGTTTCAGTTCCTGCCTACAGTCCTGCCCTGACTTTACAGACTGCAAGCTGTACACTGAAATAAATCCTTTCCTTACCTGGCTGCTTTTGGCTATGGTGTTTTACAAGAGCAACCTAACTAAAGCAGAAACTAAATAGAAGCGTGTGCCTCTGTGGTGTGTAATCAGCACCACAGAAGAACAAAGGGGCTAGAAGTGGGTGGAAGTTAGTAGACCTATTATTAATTATGAAAACTTGGCCTTAGCTTAGGCTTGTTTTAATTAGTTCTTAGAACTTAAATTGACCTGTATCTTCTAATCTACATTCTTTTTTAAAATTTATTTATTATGTATATAATATTCTGTCTGTGTGTATGCCTGCAGGCCAGAAGAGGGCACCAGACCCCAATACAGATGGTTGTGAGTCACCATGCAATTGCTGGGAGTTGAACTCAGGACCTTTGGAAGAGCAGGCAATGCTCTTAACCTNTGTATGCCTGCAGGCCAGAAGAGGGCACCAGACCCCAATACAGATGGTTGTGAGTCACCATGCAATTGCTGGGAGTTGAACTCAGGACCTTTGGAAGAGCAGGCAATGCTCTTAACCTCTGAGCCATCTCTCCAGCCCCATATATGGCTCAGTTTCGTCTCTACTCCTCACCTGCTTCCGCTCTGTGTTCTCTAATGTCTTTCCCCGTGCCTGGATTCATCCCCCTGCCTGTCTTGCTCCTTCTACATCCAGTTGCTGGTTCTGCCTTTCTTCTTTCCAGAGCTCTCTCTGTCTAGAAGGCCCTGCTACACTTCCTGTCAAGCTATTGGTCATTTAGCTTTCTATTAAACCAATCACAGTGGCAAATCTTTACACAATATAATCAACTATCTTGCAACATAGAAGTTGTATCCACCACCTCCCAAGTGTGAGAAGAAAGGACTAGGCACTGATAGCGCCTGAGTATAAATATACTAATTGTCACTGACTTCTCTGCACTTTAAGATGACAAAAGAAGAATCCAGTGACAATGAAGATACCCACACTACTGGGCTATCTTTAACACCATCTTTGCCCCCCCCATATTCTCAGGGAGCCATTTTTCTTTTCTTCCCCCAATCACTGACAAAAATAATGTGCTTTTTGTTCCTATTTTCTTGTTCTATATTTTTCATGTAAATTAAATGGAATGCTCTGAGATCTCCTCTAAGAGCATGTCTAGTTGCTGAGCAGAGAGTTTCAGGAATTGTCTTGTTGGTACCATAGGAGCACTCCCAGTAAATACAGTTTCTGATGTACACACATAGGAGAAATGGTGCCTGATGTACCGGAACCAGTCCCTTTCCTACAATGGCAGACCAGCCACACCAAGATGTCATGATATGATAAAGGACAACTGTCACAATAGGTCTGCTCTTGCTTATGCCACAACCAAAGTGATCACCTATTGAGGTCTTTTCCTCTTCTCCACTTCTAACCACATATCTTTCGCAGGAATTCCTTTGAAAGTTTTACTTTTAGCTTGTGTGTGTGTGAGCATAGGTGCACACATGTGTGGGTGTTTGTAGGAGTCAGAAGAGTGTGTCAGATCCCTTGGAGTTGGAGTTGTAAGCGTTTGCGAGTCAGCAGTCATGGCTGCTGGGATCCAAACTTTGGTCCTCATGATTGAGTAGTGAACACTCTTAACTGTTGAATGATCTCTCTGGTCCCCAGAATTATTTTTCTGCTACTAGAGATTGAGCCTATGGCTTAGTGCATGCTGGTCAAACACTCTACCAGCGAGCTAAACCCCTCAGTCAAGCAGTACTTTTAATTAAATGAATAAGGATCTCTCCCTTGGGGATACATATAAATGAATTGCTAGCTGTTTTGAATAGCACCCATCTGTGACTACAGTCATGTTGTGCTCATGGGTGGCAGTTAATTAAGACAACTTGGAAGAATATAATGGCTCATGAAGAGGAGGGAAGAAAAGGCAATGCCTCTCTCTCATGGTCTCAGAACTATTTATAATAGCATGTTCGTCATATGCATCTGTGATGGTATCTTTAAGTGGTCTCTTTTTAAAGTAAGGCATAGTTTTCCAAGTGTTTGTAGAGATGCACTCCAAATTTATGGTGCTGGATAGAACAAGGACACATTGGCTTCTCCTATTTTATTCATGTACTCTTAGCACAGGAAATGCCGCAGTATCCATTTATGCCTGTGGCTTTATATTCAGCATAAAATTAAGTTTTCTATCTGATGTCATTTGTCAAGTAAGCTTTTAAAGCTGTTATTTTCCTAGGCCCCTTGAAAAGGCAGCCTGTCTTTAAAAGTACAGTGTACCACATCACCCGAGTTGTCTCTGAAGAGATGAAACGACTTGAGAGTTGGGGTTTATAATACCAGCTGAGCACAGAGCGTGCCAGCTTACTGGCCAGCATCTTCCCACAAATGCAAAGATGTAACTGAAAGGCCAGTGGAAACTCAGGACATTAAAACACTGCTACCCTATGTTTCAGCGCAGAAAGTAGGCAGACTTCCAGACAACACTGGCATTATGTTGAGTGTATTAACTGTACAAGGGTTCACGATGGAGAATAAAATATGTGTCTACCACATAAAAATTGCCAAATAAAGGTATAAATATTTAAGAAACATTATCCTAAACAAAACATTTGTTCCAACAGCAAATTGTTTTAAATATTTACACCTTTTGCTAAATGCTTGGTATTTAAGGGTGCCCTGAAGAGATTAGAGATAGTCCACGCCATCTCTGATTATTGAGTTGTCCTTGAATTACAGCCTCAATTGAATCACTTTGCTCCCAGAAGAGCCTGCAGTTACATCTCTTCTCGCTAGGTGGTGTGCTCAAATTTTAGAAAACTGTCAATAGCCAGGTGCATTCATTTCACAGTGTCAAAAAAACAGAAGAGGGTAATTTTAAACTTGAAAAGAGGTGACTATTTTGTATCCAATGCATTCAATAAAGAAAACAGATTAAGAGATGTTGAGAAAGGAAAGGCCTGTTTAAATAAGCAGGATGTCTCAATAGGTCAGCTGTCACTAGAAGTGCCAACTGAAGACCAGCCATGCTGCCTCACCCTCCTGAACCAGAAGGTGCCAACCAGCATGGGGAGATGCAGTGAGAAGCCAGTGCTCTTTCTCAGCTGACATTTGTTTTGTACGCAAAACCTTAAGAGCTGAATTCAGATTGTTCAGCGACTCCCTTCGTAAAAAATTCTAGTTCATGGGTAAGTTTCTAGTTAGTGCTTAGAAAGCTTTCTGCTGCTTGCGTCTTGAAAGGACGACATGAGTCACACAGATTTTACTGGCAAAGTCTCCTGAGAAATTATAGTGATTAGCAATCCAAGAGAATTCAGAGTGGCAGACTGAATCCTGTATGTGATAGGGTATCTGGACAGTTGCTGCAGCTTTGCAGAGGGGGGAAATGTATTTTGTATAATGAACTAGAAATGACTCTCTTCTGGGAAGAAAGGGTGATATTAATGTTAGATGTTCAAACGTTAAACCGCATTGATCTGTCTTTTGAAGTAATTGCATTGATCTCTGGAGTCTGGAGAAATTCATTGCTCGTTCCCTGTGGATGCTTTCAAGGCCTCTCCCCGCCACCCCGTGCTTTTCCTTTCACCCAGGCAATTTATTTCCTCTTTAGTTTGATTCACAGAGGAAAACATCTTCCTGAAGGACCGCTGATTATTGTGCCAAAGTACTGGTTTATGTTTGAATGTATGCATGCAGACTCATCGTGCCTGGGAACTCACAGCCCAGCCAGTGTTGGAAAGGCAGAGGTTCCTCCTGCCCTGCCAGGTACCCACGATGGCACGCTAAGGACTGCTCTAGTGTACACCTCAGAAACCCAGGCAGCTTTGCTCTATGAATGATTCACCTACACTTCATGCTTTTCGGATCCCCCCCCCCTTACTTTCCCATGCTATTTAGGGTCGCTGAACTACCCAAATAAGTAGGGAGGTCCTTCTACACAGGCCCTTCCCTGCAGGGGCCTTGGAAGCTGACAGCTAGGTTAAGGTTGTTAGAAGAGAGTACAGCGTAGGATGGAGGTGAACAGGCCAGGAGACATGGGCTTGATCAGCACACACCATGGAAGCCATTTTGTGCTGCCTCCCCTGGCTCTGCTTTTTAATTATTTTTCTCTTTGGATTGTTTTCCCAAAAGGCGAAACTGCAGGTGATTGCCTTGTGAGTATTTGAACTACTATTTCAAACAAATCTTTCTAATTTATTTCTAGTCGTAGCAGTAATAATAATGTTTGTAGAAAAGCTTTGTGGACCCCCCCAAGTTACACACACCTGACGTCTACCATTGTTCAGTGCTAATAGGAGCACAGAGTATTTCCTTTGTTGTTCACAAAGATATCTGAGTGTGCTGGAGAATTCCACACATATGGAGTGCATGTATCTACATGACCTTCTACAAACATTTTCCAAGATTACCCAGCAGACGTCTGAGGCCTTGGTCACTGCCAAACCCTATTGTGCTTTCCTCTTCACATGGACCATGACAAGATTTGTCTGAAACTGGGCACATTAATTAAGAGATTAACACCCTCACCCTATACTGAAACAACACAATAGACTGTAAAAGAACACTGGGCTGGCTGTGATGGTCCACACCTTTAACCTCAGCAATGAGGAAGCAGAGGTGGGTCTGCATAGTGAGTTTAGGACACCCTGGGCTACACAGAGGGGGGGGGAGGGCCAGGGCGGGAGAGGGGCTGGCTCTGGCTAACAAGAGGACCTAGATTTGTGAATCATTAATATCTGCAATTTTCTATTTTGAATTTTCAAACAATAGCTGACTTTGGGTCACTAAAGCCTTGGGCGATGCGACCTGTGAATGAAGAAAGACCACCATACATGACACACATACACAAATGTACATGTGACCGTGGACCTCACAGGGTAGAATGGGGAAAGGGCTTATTCTCACTTCACAGGCAAAGCTTTTCTGTACTTGAATGTGTTCTCCTTGGGTTAATTTTATTGCTTAACTATCTTTATCAAGGTCGTTAAATGGTTGAAACGTTTAACAAAAGAGGAATGCTGAGACTTCACAAAGAAACAGTCTGAACACTGTGGCTGTTTGCTTGCTCCGGGACAGGGCGGAGGAGATGGTGAACAAAAGCAACAGCTTCCCAGAACAACAATGGGCTTCTCTGTGACCTGCTGTCCAGCTGTCAGCACTGGGCTCTCGACCCTCTGTCCCCCTCTTGCACGGGAAGCACTCCCTCTACCTCAGCCACATCCAATACCTCACACACATGGAGAAGTCTTTTCCTAAAGATCCTAAAGACCGTTCCTTCCAGTGAACAGAGACACATAGTGTTTATAGTTCTAATTAATGAACAACGATAGCAGTGATTCTACAGGGTGTAAATACAGAGTCCGGCTCATTGGTGGAGATGACTCCTCCTGGAATTACTAGGCTAGCCTGACTACACACTCAATGGTGGTCTCCCCCGCTTGGCTTCATGCCTGGAAGATGATAGCTCACAATTAGCCCTGAAAGTTACAAATGGAAACTTACTTGTGGGTGGGGCACAAGATAAATTAGAGCCATATAGTATTAAAAAATGGGTTATTTGTGTCTGCTGCTGAGGGCTTATTTCATCTCGAAGACTAAAAAGGTATTCTTAATTAATGAGATCACATATCACACTGTTTTCTTAAGTCTTTTCTGATGTCATTTCATCTTAATTGTAGAAAAGTAAGGAAGTTGAGCTCCTTAAGAATGGAAGGAAAAGTATATATATATATTTAAATGTGCACGGTTTCACTGAATATTTCTGTTTGTTGGTTGGTTTTTTGAGTCAGAATCTCACTATGTAACCTTGGTTGGTCTATGTAGACTAAACTCACCTTAAACTAGCTTCGCCCGCTTCTAGTGGGATTAAAGGTGTATACCACCATGCCCAGCTTCTATATTTGTCTTTAACCTGCACCCAAATTTACACAATTGAGATGCTTACACGTTTTATATTCTGCTTTTTCACTAAGTGTGTTTTTGTTATTTTTGTTGGAGTGGTTTTGTTTTGTTTTGTTTTGTTTGTTTGTTTGTTTTGAGACAGGGTTTCTCTTGTGTAACCCTGGTTGTCCTGGAACTTGCTCTGTAGACCAGGCCTCAAACTCAGAGATATACCTCCCTCTTTGCTGGGATTAAAGGCGTGCACCACCACCTCCATGGGCTCTGATTTAATTATTTATGTATTTATGTATGTACATATGTATGTATTTATTTCACTTTACTGCTTCTTCTTAAACATATCCTATGCCATTAAAGTCTCTTGAAAACACAATTTTAATGAAACATTTAATGAAAACACATTTAATGAAATTGTTTTGGTGACTGTTATTGTGTTGTGTTTTAGAAAAGTTTCTTTAAGGTAGTCTTTATATTCCAAGTTTTGAATTGTGGGGTACTCCACAGTCTTCCAATCTGACTACGGTTTGTCAACTAAGGTTTTCTCCTCAGTGTAGGAGACTCATAGAGAAACCAGGCCCCTCCATCCTTTACTCGGGGTTTGACTACATGCCAGGCACCGTAGTCAGTGTGTCAGTTTTTCATCTCACTGAACTTTTCCCATAGCAATATGAAGTAGAGTCTCTTAAACCCGCTTGCCTGATGAGACCCTAAGGCCACATTATCAGGTTGTGAACTCAGGTGCTAGAAGCTTTAGAGCCTGAGGAAGCTTGCCCGTATTTACTGAACACACAGTATTTAAATTTTGGCCAATTTGATAAAAAGAGATATCTCATAGCTGTTTTTAAGTTGGTTCTTTCATTGTTAGCTACTTCTGTGACAGTTATTGGCCAGTTATGTTTCCTCCAGAGTGAATAGCATCTTTCCCTAATTTGCAATGGACTGACTCCCCTATTATATAAATTTGTTAAATGCTAAAACATTCACCCTTGGTTCTGAATAGGGGCTAAACGTTGTTACTATTTGACATTTAGTTATTTGTATACTTTGAACATAGGTGATTTCTTCACCCCTGTGCAGTCAAATATGTTGATATTTCTCTTGGTGATTCTCTTCCTAGGATTTTTTGCTGAACGAGCCATCCTCTCAGCAAAGGTCTACAGAATATTAACCTCTGAAAACTTTCCCTGGGTTCATCAGTCTGTCGGCTGTGCTCCAAGAGCCCATTGCCAGCCCATTACAGAGTTCTACCTGCCGAGACTTTGTTAGTATAACAAATTGGAAACAAACATTTTCTGACATTTCTGTTACTCGGCAAATTGAAATTTCAAAGCATTAAGTTTGTTCTCTTCAGCCTCTCACAGAAATGGGCCTGACAGAAAGAAGGCTCTGTTTGTGCTCTCAGGGGCTCAGTCTCGCAGCAGAAAGGACAAAGGGAGAGCAAGGCAGTTCTTGGAGACTTAGGGAGGAGAGAAAAAGTAGCCTGGAGCCCAGCTGGCTCTGTCCTTCTGCTTCTCTGATTGCATCGCAGCCCTGGCTCAGGTGTGAATCCAACTAGATGCAGGGACCAGGGGTGGATCCACCCAGACCCAGAGTGAGGCTTTCCCCATCAGTTTCTGGAGATGCCCGCACAGACACACTCAGAGGTGCGCCTCGCCCTCACCAAGCTGCGCCAATCTAGTTAAGACGACAGTGATGATCACTCATCACACATAGCTCAAGCTTGCTAGTGAGAACCTCCTCCAGAGGACTGTTCAGGGACCTGAAATTCAGCTTGGATGTCACCAGCCTAAGACCCCCTTGTCTGATCCTGCAGTTAATTTTGGTTGATTCTCAGGGTAAGAAGTCAAAGAGTGATTCATAAGATATTATTGTTGACGTCCAAATGAGAACAGGGAGCAGTTTTAGCCAAGATACCTGCTGTCTGAGATGTAGCCCCACACAGCTGCAGTCTACAGAGCTCAGCATTATCGGATTATCTGGCAACAAAACCTCCAAATGTCATAATCAGGGCTCCATTGGTTCTGACAAGGCTCCTTGGCTGATAACTCTGCACATTCAAGCTTTGAGAGGAGCCACCATTTTTCCCCCAGAGCACTAACTGGCTATACAACTGGGAATATAATGATAAACTTAGAAAGAAACAGCCGTGTTTTAGGAAGACAGTATCCACCTGAAAATCTAAGCTTGAACATGTTTGCATGTAAACTTCAGGAATTTATTAATTAATTATTAGTTAAAGTTGGACTGGTGTTAGGAAGGGTTGATTTGCTCTTGCAAAATATAATAGCTAGGAAGAGGAAACAGACGATTATGAACAAGATACAAACAGCCATGGTAACCGATAGTCACTTATTACAAATACAATTTCCCAAAACCAGTTAATACTCATATATGGCTGCACATATACATGGATGACTGACTTTTTGTTACAAGTTTTTCCAGAAGTCCCTGATACATTTTTTTGGGGAAAAAAAAGATATTATTATCCAGGCAACACTAACACTATTTAAACAGACTTTAGCTGGATGAGCCTATGGCAGGTTATATTAATTTTAAGCTCTACAATGCTGCAACTGTTTAAGATCCAGTATTAGATGCTTTTTGTCACAAGTAATTTGTCAACAAACAGTTTCTAAAATGAAGGTTATACAATGACTTATAATGTGTTATGGGATATTGAGCAATTGCTGGTTTAAAAATAATAACTGCAATGGAAAGCAAAATTATTTTCTACATAAAACAGCAGTTATTCCCTTTCATAACACAAGGCTAGAAAATATTTTTCATTTTAAGTGAATCAACATTGAAAATATGTCCAAGGGGCTGGGGAGACTGCTCAATTGAACCTTACAGCAGCCAGATAATTTGCTTCAAGGCATCCTCTGGTTAGCCTGGGACGTAGACTTACCCTGCTTGAATTCAAGACCTTGACTTCTTTGATTTGGTTTGATTAGAAAAGTACTTTTCCAGGGCTGGAGAGATGGCTCAGTGGTTAAGAGTACTGACTCTCCTTCCAGAGGTCCAATTCCCAGCAACCACATGGTGGCTCACAACCATCTATAATGAGATCTGGTGTCCTCTTCTGGGGTGCAGGTACACATGCAGGCACAATATTGTATACATAATAAATAAATAAATAAATAAATAAATAAATAAATAAATAAATAAACCTTTTAAAAAGAAAAAAAGAAAGGAAAAGTACTTTTCCATGCAAACACAAGGACCTGAATTTGTATTCCCAGCAATCTTGTAAAAAGACAGGTGGTACATGTGTGTAACCCTAACCTTGGGGAGACAGAGACAAGTGGATCTTTGGAGTTCCCTAGCCAGCCAATCTTTTGTATTTAAAAGACTGTGTCTCAAAATATAAGGAACCATTTCCCACATGTGTGTACAAATACACACACACCCAACACATAAAACTACACAAAATGAAAGTCAACCTGTTGAAGAACCTCAAATACCTCTGATAGTAATAACCCCCCTTTATAAGAGGGATATAAGTGACAAGGTGAGACCTCCATCAGGTGGGATGAAAGTGACTATACTCATCTGATTGTGCTGTGAGTACTTACTGACAGGCTTCAGTGCCAGATTCTGAATGGAAAGACCATAGGAGTAGTGGGTTCCAAGAAGGACAAATGCAATGGAGAAAAAGGCAGAGTAGCCTGTGCTGCCGAACAAGGCCAGCTCAGAGCAGAGTTCCAAGAGATAGCAGGAGCTCAAAAGTTTGCCTAAGAAATCTGCACTTCATAAATTCCGTTGAACTAAAGTTACGAGGAGCCCACTTGAGATGACCAATTAGACACAGTTTATAGCCATTTCAAAGTCTTCATTCCAGCTGGCTGGGACAAGTGTCAGTTAGGTATTTAGTGTAGCACCAAGTGTTTAAGATCACGGGTTTTTAAATGCAAAAAACCTCAGTCCGGTATTTCACTCACCAGTCCCTAGGGAAGGTTTTGCACAAGCAAGCAGCTTAACAGAGCTAAGGGGTTAACTGGAAAGGGTGGTTTGCACAAACAGGCAGTTTAGTAGAAGCTATGTTATCTTGAATTACTAGAATAGAGTTGAGTGATTTTCCATGAGGCTTTCTATCAAGAGGATCAAATTCTAGTTAAGCCTAAAATGGCTTCAGCAAGGATAAAAGATGGAGGAACCTCTGGTCTGTCTTGTCCTATGACACCATTATAAACTTTTTGAAAGTGAGACCCTGACTTGAAGCACTAGTTGAGGTACAAGCAAGTGTCCTAAAGGTTCACTCTGAAGCCGCCTAAAGCAATCTTTAAACCATCTGTCCCTTTGGAGAGTTGAGGGAAACTCAAACTGCTTTGTTTTGTTAATGAGGCTGATTCAGGAAGCTCCCACAACTTACTTCAGTTGGGATTGACCAGAAATGGCGTGGAAGAAAACAAAACCAAAGACACCTCCCTCATCACAATCACAATTGGACAGGAATCTGTGCGGGCGAGTATTGGAAGGAAGCACAGCTTGAACTCAGAGGTGGAACATCCGCTAGGAGGATTTGTGAAGAAAATAAGCCAGCGAGTCTGAGGAACAAGCTATCCTGCACAAGCTCTCCGAACCATTTTGCAGATGGCCCTGAGAGCCTTCTTTCACCCTCCATTGTCACCTTGCCAAAAGCTCTGTTGGTGACAATGGAAATAGATAGCTAAGTACGCTTGTACTTTTCTGGTTTATAGAATGGCGAGTCAAAGGGTTAGAAGACTTAGTTTGTACCTCAAAAAGATCATTTATTACATGGCTAAGTGGCCGTGGATAAAACCACAATAAAGGTGATTCATGCCCCAACCCATTCTGGCGAGACAGAAATGAAAATCCACACCGAATCTGTCTGTTCCACGCATGGGAGAATTGCGGAGAGCCAGCTCAGCAGCTTTGCGGACTGCTCTTGGAAAGCAAGGAATGAGAATCCTCCAAAGACCGAGTGCAGCCCTCAGTCCTGAAAGAAGGGGCCCGGTGGGCAGGCCCTGCCAAGCAGGCACAGGCGTCTGGGAGTATGGCAGCAAGCCTGGAGATCTATTCAATTAAGGTAGGTTCCTTGCCAGGAGGTTTTCACCAACTCCACGATTTATCAAGACAATTGGACCTAGTTCAAAAACCACCTTTGCAAATTGCCATGAGGGGGGCTGACTGAGCTAGGGATGTCTGCTCCTTGTGACATCTGAGCTCTTCTGTGAGTTACACATTTCCTCTTCGCTGTAGTCTCTGGCAAAAGCATCCCTTCCCTCACCTTCCCTTCTGGTTTCAAAGGCTTTCATTTTAGGGATTATGTAAATTCAGGAGTTCGGTGGTCCCTAGGCTAATTATTTTGCTTCTTAGGTGTTTCTTGATTGCATTAAGTCCTCTCAAACAATTTTCCTTCCTTCAGCCAGCTGCCACCACTTTCTTTTCTTTCTTTCTTTTTTTTTTTTTAATATGACATCTATCAGCTCCTACTCTATAAAACAAAGTTGGGCTCTGGTACAGAGCAATTGAAAAGCTTTTCAAGACAAAATGCTCAAGCCTCGGTGCTTTCCTGAGACATGTAGGCATTGTGGCAGCAAATTGTCTACATTTTGTTGTGAATCGTGTTTATTCGGGTCTTGTTTGTCCACTGGTTCCTTCCTTCATGTTGGTCTTCATTTCTACAGAAGCATGGCAGCTCAAATGATGGTTATACAAAGAACAGTCTCAGCTGGCAGGAAGCCAGCTGACAAGTAGGAAGGCTGGAAGAGAGACAGTTGGTTAACTATATACAGGAGAGTATGGCATTTGCCATCAGCCGTTGATTATCGTCTGTTGTCCTTATTGACAATCAATTAACTATTGGGAGATGTTCCAAAGGGTGGTCTAAGTAGCACACCCAAGACTTGAAAAAAGCAGGAATTTCATCTGTGACAGGTTCGTTCAAGAAAAAAAACCTGTTGAAGCCAAAACCCTTCTTAGATAACAAATAAAATCTATTATCTTATTATAGTTATCAAAAGAGTGCATGTCCTTGTAGGCAATGACAAACTATCTTGTCTTTCACCCACACTCCTGAAAAATGAATTCATATAAGAATTTTTTAAAGATTTATTTACTTATTATGTATGCAAAATTCTGCCTCCATGTATGCCTGGATGCCAGAAGATGGCACCAGATCTCACTACAGATGGTTATGAGACACCATGTGGTTGTTGGGACTTAAACTCAGAACCTCTGGAAGAGCAGCCAGTGTTCTTAACCACTGAGCCATCTCTCCAGCCCCCTCATATAAGAATTTTTTGCTTTCTTAAAAAATAACCCATGTATATTCTCCTGCATGTAAGACACAGCTGTAAAGACCAAGAACAATATATCCTTATCTTAAATCTGTCAATTAACTGGAGTGCTTCTCGGTTATTTCTGCCCAAACTATTTCTTATCTCAAGATGGCTGGCATTTCCTTTGCTCCTCCATTTTTCAGGCCAAGGGAAAGGGTGTGCTCCTAACCCCAGACTGCTGCCTTCAGCCGACATGGGGGGAGTTCACTGAGTGAAAGCAGGGAGACAAGTGAAGCTTTGGCCAGGTTGGTTGATGTCGACGTCTGCCAAAGCAGCTGCAAACATGAGGGGATGGCGGAGGGGCTGGTGAAACTGAAGGTGGGTGGGGTGTGGAGCTGCCAGGATAACATGGCAAAGCATTCTCATGAGTGTCAATGCTGTGGAGAATTCTTCTGTCCACCCCCAAACAATGTGTCCTCTCTAGTGACTGTCCGTTTTTTCTCCCACCCAAATAAATCCTAATTGCATTTTTTAATTTTGCTTTTTCTAATACAAGATGTTCCTATCAGACTTGAGTCAAACTCTATTTGGATTTTTGCATGCTGTATTTTGCTTTGGGGCAGGCTGTCATTTTAATTGTTTGCTTGTTTGTTAATGAATGTTTATTCTCGCCTTGAAAAACAATGCATGTGTGTGTTTATGGAACCAACAAACACTACAGCATAGAAAATTCCTTCGGCACACATAGGCGTATTCAGCCACAAATGCGCCTGACTTGAAAGCTGAATCAAATAAAACCTGACAGCAAGGTGAAATATTGTATAGGCAAAGTGACATTTTATAATAAAAGAATAATAAATGCAGAGGCAAAACATGAACGAAAGCCAGCTCACACCCCTTAGATGCTTCAAGGGTGAATCTCATCCTGACTTTGCTGTTTTCATTGCACTGATAATTGTGCATACAGTTGAAGCACCCTTTCATTTAGAGGACACCAGCATTTTGAAATATGTTGCCACAAATCTCTAACATGTCTATCTGAGGTCAGATAGCACCTTGAAGAAAAAACTGAAAGAAAAATCATAGGACCCCTTTATCAAGCACTCCACTTTGGAACTAGACCAAACGATGCTTTAAATTGTTTAGACAAACACAATCCACCCAAAGCACATGTGCAAATTAACTTTCAATCATGTTACAAATGGAATTAGTCATGAGAAAGTGTGTTGATTGCCTACCTGCCTGCATCTTCTATACCCCGACACTCAGCAGCCACAAAAGGCTGCTTTCGGGAACTTGTCAAGAGTCTGTCTGTCCATCACTCTGCTACTCCAGAAAATAACAGTTGCAAAGAATGTTGAAAGCATTGGTAGTTAACAGCAAAAAGAGAAATGACCAAGCTGAGCTTTATGAAGTGGTTCAGACCAGAACAAAGGAAGGTTTGAGGGAGAAGAGAATGGTGTGAGCATCTTCTCTGGGCTCCTGGAGCTAGGTGTTTGCCTTCCACAAGTCCTAGGCAAATGCTCTTTGTTTTCAAGTGGCCTCTTGTCTGTGGAAAGTCCATCAGTCCCATTTTTCTCATTCAGAAACCTACATTTCTACCAAAGGATGACCATGCCTGTAATGCAGAATAATGATGCAAGGTGACAAGGACCTTACAGTCATCAAGTCGACAGACTAACAAGTGATTTAGATAATGTGTTCATTGTCCATGCATTTAACAGATAGGTGACTTGTACTGATGCTTACTTTGACAAAGGTATGAAGTAGGGTCTACAGACAATCGGAATTGATCTAAAAATCTCAACTCGAAACATTTATGTAGTGAAAGGGGAGCGGGCCCTGCTTTTCATCCAGCCCAGCTCCCGCACGGCTAGCTTATACCCCGAAA
>LOEQ01008734.1:62020-76603 GCA_001685075.1 Bramus lutescens
GAGAGAGAGAGAGAGAGAGAGAGAGAGAGAGAGAAAGAAGAGGAGAAAGAGACAGAGAAGTGGGGAGGTGGAGAAGTGGGGAGAGAGGCAGAAGCAAAGCTGCTTCTCTGAGAGGAAGACCAACCTCAAACTCACAGAGATCCTCCTGCTTCTGCCTCCCGAATGCTGGTATTAAAGGTGTGTGCCACCACCACCACTTGGCTATTTTTTCTTTTTTTAAAAATAATCACATTTCTTCATTTTTTGTGTGTGTGTGTGTGTGTGTGTGTGTGGCATGTGCCAGAGTAGAGGTGTTTGTGGAGGCCCAAAAATGTGAGCCTATTTCCACCTTGACCAAAATCAGAGAGTTGGAGCTTACCTCTAGTCCTTCAAGGTTATTGTGTTTCTACTTCAAACAACAGTCCCACCTAGGTTCATATCAGAGAGTTCTGCTCTCCAGGTTAATATCGACAGGTGTGGCTAATATCCTGACCTTGTATTTCAGGAATAGAGAAGTAGATATGTTTCTACCTCAAACAAAAATCTAAGGATCAAATCAAGGTTCCAGTTCCTTTAAGGAGATAGCACTGGATTCGACCTTGGGAGTGGTTTGCCTACAGAATGTATTGGTCTAGGGTGTGAGTATGACTTGTTTTATCCTAGCAACAGAATGTTTAACTATGAATGTAGTCAGTGACCTTCAACTGGTCTATTCATTTCCTTATATGATGTTAATGCAGTTTCATTTGTTACTCCTATCTCTTGGGGTTGGGGTATTTTAAGCAATTGGGAATTAAACATGGGTGACTTCAGTATTCACTGAACTGGAATTTCCTCCCGGTACTATTCTATGATTTTTGTTTTATTATTTTCACACACGTCTTCATATTCTTTACTAATATTTCTAAAGCCCCATGCCCCTACCCTGGCAAGAGGTGTTTTTGTCGAGGCTGGTCCCCCACAGGTGCGTAGATCAAAGGACAACTTGCCATAGCTGCCAACTTGCAGGAGCTGGTTTTCCCCTTTGATCATGTAGGTTCCAGGGGTAGAACCAAGGTTGTGAAGCGTGGCAGCACGTGCCTTTACCTGCTGAGCCACCTCAGCAGCCCTCAGCTGCCCTTTCTCTTCTATACGTACTCTATAATATTTTCTCTAATATTTTTCTACCTATACACTTCCTCTTCCAGTCACACCTTACTTTTGTCCCCTTCCTGTTCATCTTCATTCTACCACTGAATTATTAGTATCCAAATCTTTAAGAACTATAAACTATATTTTCTAATCAGCATTTGAAAGCACCAGGTCAGGGACATGAGTGAGGTACACCTGTTTATTCTATTAAATGTGAAGAACAGAAATGTGTTCAAATTAGTGTATCTCTCACTGCTGTCAGCTTTTCCTAAAAGAGTAGCAAACAACATAAACCTAGCTTAAGACAACTCATGAGGAAGAAACACATCAAAAGAAAAAGAAACAAGAAAAAGTAAAAACTGGGTCTGGGTCGATGGATCAATGTGTAAAGTAATTTCTGTGCAAGCATGATGGCCTGACGCTCACAACTGAAGGAAGTCATGATATCTATGACTCCAGCACTGAGGGATGGAAATAAGTAGCTGCCTGGGTCTCACTGTCTAGACAACCAAGCCAATCAGTGAGCTCCAGGTTCTATGAAGAGACCCTATTACCCCCAAAACTAGGTGGACTGTTGGGTCTGGCCCAGTTATATTCGTTCGTGCTTGGAGGGAAGAGTGAGAATTGAGAAAGAAATAGACAAGAGACAACAGACAGAGATGGGAGGGCATCCAGTAAACACTGAGACAAGTCCTGCATTTATTTCTCATAGCCTTTATATACCGCAATCCAAAGAGGAGGGGGAAGGCAAAAGATTTCTTTACCAAGATACAAAGAACAAAGTAATTAGCTTCTTAATCCCCCAAAATATCAAGTAACCACACCCGAGGTCAAACATTCTGTTAGTAGGCACACCTTAAGTCAAACCTCCTGTTGTATAACTTTGAAGGAGCAAGAATAAGTCTGAACTCTCTGACTATTAATCAAGGTAGAATGGATCCATTTCTGTGGGCTCCCATAGTGGAAAGTAATTGAGGAAGATATCAAAGATCCATTTATGCCCTAGACATACACGGACACACCTGAACACTTATAAATGCATACAGCACACACAGTGACAGAATAAAATAGAAATAAAAAACAAAGACTAGAGGATATACCTATCCAGAAATATGGGATAAACATAAGGAAAAAACACACACGCACATGTGTGTGTGATGTGTGTATGTCAGAGACAGAGAGAGAGAAAAAGAGAGAGAGAGAGAACATGCCACTGTGACAATCCCACAAACTGACAATAATTCATCAATACTGGAAGTCAAAGATAATGAGATGGCTGAAATGACAAAAATATTTCAAAGTCCTGGTTTTATTGACTACATAGATGAGTGAAATACGCAGATATATAATCAATTAGGCATATAAACATTAGCAAAGAAGTAAATAAAATTGTCCTTAGATGCCAATATCCTCAATTCATTATTCAAGGATAAGACTGACTGACCAGATTAAGAAGCAAAATTAACTATCTGTTTTCTCCAAGAAACATTCTTAACTGGCAAAGACACAAACTCAGAGTAAAGGACAGATATCAACTTACCAAGCAAATGTAATGTGAAAACAAGCTGATATGGCTATTCTGAAATCTGATTTAAAAAAGAAAAAGAATTGTCATAGACATTACATGCATTTATTAAAATGGAGTAAAGGAAACAAGTCTTCAAGAAAATGCAACAATTGTAAATATTTCTTCCACAAGTTGGGGCTCCCAATCTCATAAAAACAAATGCAAAAGGTCATGAAAGTCCAGATAGATCCTGGCACAATAATAGTCTTTACATAATTGTCTTTAAATAGGTTTTCCAAACAAAAAGTCAACAATAACAAAACCCTTCAGACCTAAACTATATCAAAGGCCAACTGGACCCAAGAAGTGAAGTTACTGATGTGACACATCTGACTACATGGTTCCTGGGCTTGGGAAACTGTTTTGTGGCTACAGTATGGAAATTTGTTACTTGGGGCTAAAAAAGCCGAAGCAGGCTGGAAGCAGAACTTAATGGGCCATTGTGGGGGAGCTGGAAAGAAAAGACAGCCTAAAGGTGGCCAGTGGAGACTGGCTCTGTTGGGGTCCACAGACCACTCCACAAAGATTACCGCTCATATATGTATTTAATAAGAACATTTATTTCATAAGACAAAATTCCTACATGCAGGGGTCAGCCATTATGTAAAATAGCGATGATAACTAGAGGAGCCTGCAAGCGCCTTTTAGGCACAGTTATGTCTATTCCAGGGTCGGGAGATCGGACTTTTGAACTGATTGGTGGGCTTGAACCTAGCGGCAACGAATCAACAGGGGCTTGGTTGGAAGTCGGTGTTTTTCCAGCTTCAGAGTGGGACAGCTATCTTTGGTCACCATGAGGTGGTGGGGCGTGGTTATCCCTTGGAGAGCTAGCTCAGCCCAGGAAACCAAAACTGCGTCTGGTTTTCCAGCAAGGCTCCTCAGACCCTGCCATGATAGTGCCGCTGTAAGAGGGGACGGCCGCTTCAGCTCACGAGATTTTGAAGGGCATCAAGGTCTCTGTTAGGACCTGGGCTAGAGACCTTTGTGTAATATTTTGGCTAAAAATCTTGTTTTACTCTGCCAGTTTCCTGGGAAACTGAATGAAGCTGAGTTTAAAGGTGATAGATTGATTTGTTTGCCAAAAGAAATTTCAGGACTGGAGAGCATTTGGGCTGCCGCTGAGAAGGCACCTGTCATTGTCAGAAAGATGAGCCCCACTGAAGGGAAGCATCTGAACTACCAGGGAACAAGAGGAAAGGTCCCGAGGCCAAGGCTCCACTCATCAAGAACTCTGTGTTGTCAAGATCCAAACACACCCAAAGGGAGCGAACACAAACTCAAATGAAGCTAACGTAGAAGGGGTTTCTCGCTGCTCGAAATCAGCTACATGGACAAGTATTTGTTCAAGGCTCAGCACGCAGAGCTGGTGTAGATGCGGTGGGGGCGGGGATAGTCAGAGGATACACCCCATCCTGGCAGCAGAGCTTGGCAGCATTTTCCACGTGGCACTTACGTTTCAGGCATGAAAGATGGAAGACATGGGAATCATGGGCTCTTATTCCATGGTTTTAGAAAGCTTATAAAGCCATGCTGTGTGGAGGGTTCAAAGTCCTTGCAAAGACGCCCTGAGAGGTCATCGTATGAAATCTCAACAAGTTTCTTCTGCTCATTTATGCCTATCATCTGTCCATCCCTTCACCTACCGACCCACCTACCCCCCCACCTACCCCCCCAAGCACCCACTCACCTCCCCACCCATTGTTAATAACATGGCAACAAACTATCCGCCCTCTTAACAAACTGTTAAAAAATACCCAGTACTACCAAGCATAGTGACTCACACTTTTAATCCCAGCACTAGGGAGGTAGAGGCAGGTAGATATCTATGCGTTCAACAATATCAGCCTAGTCTACATAGTAAATTCCACGACAGTCCCAGCTATTTAGAGAGCTCCTATCTCAAAGACAACAGCAAAAGTATACCACAGTATTGTTCACTACATTGAACACAGAAGCAGGAGATCTCTAGGACCTATTCATCTCAGGTAGAACTTTGATCCTCTGTATATTTGTCTTAAAATTTCGAAGGCCCAATATAAAAGTGCCAAATAGACTGTAAGATTGTCACCATGATAAGTTTCTTCAGAGGTTAAATTGGTCATACTTTATCTCTTTTGTAAGAAGCCAAGAATGCAGAATTTGATCAGGCAATCATTGGGTCATGAGAATGAGCTCCCGTAGCAGGCCCTGAGATCAGGCATAGCAAGAGCAAGCACTGAAAATACTTCAGTGTGTTCACAGTATGGGTGTTCAGCTCAAAAGGATCCCTAAGCTGCTGTTCCTAGATATTCAAGGTTCATGTGAAGAGGGAGAAATGGTGAGTTCTCTACCACTTTCCCTGTGACTAAAGCAACCTGACTTCTACACATTATAGCACATACCCTCTGCTTAAAGAATGAATACTGCCAAGAAAACAGAAGCCAAAGCCTGCAGATCCAGACCATTTTAACTCTCAGACACATCTTAAGTTGTTCCAACCTCATGATGATTTGGGGTAAATAAATAAGTAAACAAGCTTATTTATTTATTATATTATTAAGGATGTCTGACTGAACAATCCTCATTCCCAAGTCATGATGGGTGTTTCACAGGGAGCTGGATAAGGCCAAGACAGACTACCAGCTGGATGGCACCTGCCAGCATCAATGGCTCTTTCTGAGAGCCAGGTTTTCAGAAGGTAGTTTCTGTGCCATGGTGAACACTATCTCAAGTTTAAATCATAATAAAAGGGATTATATTTTGTTTACTAGTACACAATACCCAGTGCCTGAGGTAGCACATAGTACCCTATGTACTCAATGGTTTAAGTTTGAATATTTATTAGATATGTTTGAATATTTATTAGAGATTTAAAGTTCACTTGAACCACAAACGAATCCAAATCATATATGAACTTCAACTTTTAAGAATATTTAGTCACAGAATTGTCTAATAATTGTACAGTCAATATTGTCATATAAATTGGTATCATGTAATTCAATAAAAGGTTGAAAGTATAAACAAACACTTGTTGAGATAAGGAATGGTCCCTTTGAAGGCAGACAGACCAAGTGGCCCTGGCTTAATGAGGCCTTCAGGACTATTGTCTTTCCCTCCAACACAGTAGAAACCAGCTGACTCCTCCTATAGGGCAAAGCCAGGCTGCTGATAATGCTGCTGACACCACAGAAAGGAAGAAACAGTCACTGTTCAAGGTCATGTATATGTTAGTTCATGTGCTTTGGAAAAACATTAATAGAAAAAAAGAATAAAATGGGACAAAAGCATGGCGTTTAATGTTAGGGCAGAGGATTAAAGAAGAGAATTTGGTAAGCAGGATGAGGTGTGTGGCAGATGGTGAGCAGACCCTGAGAGAGAGGCCATCTCTACGTTGCAGGTGGCTAGTTGCACCTGGAAACTGGCTGCTGCTTTCCACACACCTGCCCCCGCCTGCCTGATCTGGCCAGACAAGGTGGAGGATGCTCGCCGACCACCGGATGCTGATTCTAGCAACAAAGGCATCCTTGCTTTATGAGAGCACAGACTGGAGGCTCATGTGCACAGATGATGGAAAGCCATTCGGGGCCCTTATCTCTTTTCTCCCGGCCCCCAACTGCCATGATTCCTATATTTTATTTACATTTTTTCACAAATAAGGCAACTTTAATAGATATTATTTTATATTTATATAGTGCCTTGAATCTTCAAGAACCTTAAATGCTTTACAGACATTCGCCCTAATTAGTCCCAGAACAACTCTATGAGGTTGGTATTGCTCCCATTTAAAAGAGAGGGATGGGATACTGAAGCACAGAGAGATTAAGTAATCTGGCCAAGGCCACAAAGTTAAATTCGCTAAAGATCCAAGACTCACGCGCCTTAGCCTCCAGCTCCCAGCCAAATACCTCATGAATCTTTTTTAAATATGTATATATATATATAATGTGTTTATCTTATTTTATGAACACTGGCTGGTACTTCGTCTACATGTATGTTTCTGTGATAATGTTGGATGCCTGGGAACTGGAGTTACAGACAATTGTAAGCTGCTCTTGGGTGCTGGGAATTGAATCCAGGTCCTCTTGAAGAGCAGTCAGTGCTCGTAAGCACTGAGTCATCATTCTAGCTCCATCACAAGAGAATCTTTAATGAAGAGTATTATTGCTTTATTTCTCCATCTCCTCAGTTCTAAAAGGTAGCTACAATGCGGTAGACAAGAGTATTGTTAGTTCCCTTACTGAAGGTGTAGGTGGTCTTAGTTTATCATATTAGCAAAACGATTGCTTCTCTTAGTGACTCTGTCAGAGCTTGGAACAGCAGGATTGGAAGTCCAGGCCACTGTAAACTCAAAACCAAGAAAAGGAGTCCCAAACTGAAGATGAGTGAACTATTGCTATAACCTGGAAGCACTTTTGGTCCTGGCCAGGGAAGCAGAGGGTCCATCTGCATTGAGTTCTAAGAGGAGGATGGCTTAGAACCATTGACAATAGCAGGAAGATCTTATCTGATGGTGGTAAGCCAATATGTTACATCACAGGGAGGCTGTTATCCCTCATGAAAAGCCCAGAATGTTAAAGGAACAATGATACAGGAAGCTATTTCCACAAAACATGCTATAGCTTGGATACAATGTAGTCTATAAGGGCTCATATGCTGGAAACTGTTCCCTAGCCGGTGGCACTACTTGGGGGAGCTGGAGACTTTAAGGGAAAAAAACAGGTCACTGAACAGTGTGTACCTTTGGGAACTGTATCTTGTCCCTGATCTCACTCAGTCTCTTTCCTCAGGTTCTTGACTATAAGGAGGTGACCAACTTTGTGCCTCCATACCCTCTTGCTGCAACACCTTGATTTCACTGTGCTCCCAAACAAGGGACTCTGCAGACTATGGACTGAAACTTCTGATGTCACAAGCTGAAAGATACCTTTCCTCCTTTAACTGTTTGTGTGAGGTCCTTGTCACAGTGATGAAAAGTCCAGTGCCAAGGAGGACAAAATTTTCATCTGGTTATTGATCCAAAGTGGCTTTCCATAACGTACAAAAGCAAAACAAAGGTAAAAATGTGAGGGAGGGAAAATGACTCCCTCAAAGCTATGACTCTCCACCACCCTGCTAGTGAGCTTATTTAAGATACTTCTCTAACTGTCACGCTAATGGGATTGGGTCAGAAAGTGCAGTCGGATGCCGAGGTACAGTGACCTAACAAGCCTGCCATCTTCTGGACTCCTTCCTCTCCTGGGTGGCTGAGACCGAGTGTCTGCAGATTCCTTCTCTACAAAGAAAAGGAGGCTATGCCCACAAGGATGAGTTACAGACAGGAGATGCCACCTTGGTAGGCTGGGAATGAGTGCAGCAACAGGCCAGACTACGGAGGGAGAAGGAAGGTGGGTAAAGATGTGGAAGCCAGCAGGGAAAGAGAAGATGTAATGGCAGGCCTGAAAAGTCCAACTATGGGGAAAAATCAGAGTGACAGCTCAGAAAAGCAAATCAGTGGTTGGGACAAGACAGGGAACAAAACAATGCAAAAGGAAGGTGAAGATAATCCTTGTGTTAGGCAACACTGAAAATGCTCTGAGAAAGAATTTGAGACACCCAGCAAAGAGCTGCGATGATGGGACACAAACAGGATGCAGAATCCTCTCTTAGATAAAAAAAAAAAGTGCAAAAGCTAAGGGGGAATGAATCTCAGTAAGTTTCACTACGTTCCCACAAGAATCACCACATTCTGACAAACAGTTGATTTGTAAAAGCTGCAGAGACAGGAAAAACAAGCCTGGAAGGAAAAATGTCGGTCATGCACAAAGGATGAAAATCCAGCCGACCCCCTCTTTTTCTCAGTAACGCTAAATGCCAAAGGCAAAATGAGGGAGAAGAATTTTACCACACGTAAGATGGCGTCTTACAATGTGAAATAAACATAAAAAATTTTCTCATATTTCCACAGATTCTGAAAATGTATAAGACACTTCATTCATTTTAAAGTGCATGTTTCATCTGAATGAAAGGGAAACTTGAAGTTAAAACTGCTCTAGGATGTAAAGTTTTGCTGTGGGAGTTGGGCAGTTAACAACTGGTACCACTCAGTTCAAACACCTGCTATGATTTCCTTCCAACAGCAAAAACAAATCTCAAAATTGTTCATTTGTTTGGTTTTCAAGGCAGGGTTTCTGTGTATAGTCCTGGCTGTCCTGGAATTAACTCTGTTGACGAGGTTGGCCTCGAACTCACAAAGATCCACCTGCCTCTGCTTCCTTAGTGCTGGGAATAAGGGTTTGTGCCATCACCGCCTGGCTTCAAAATGATTCTTAAAAAAGAAGCCACACACTAAAGAAAAAATAATTAGTCCTAGTTTAGTTTTTAAATGCCTAATAAAAATGTATATGTAACATGTGGGATATTTTTATATTTTTTCTTTTTAGTTTCAAGTGCTTCTTAAAATAAGCACATGCCAATTATAAATGGAAAAACGATATAAAGTGATGTTCCCATAAACTGAACAAGATACACACACTTTTCAGTTCCCAGCGGTTTGCATTCGCTCGCTCTCTGAAGCTCCCCATGACACAGTTCTTCCTTCTCCTCCTCCTCTTCTTCTCCCCACCCCACACCCCAGATGAGGTTTCTCCATGTTGTCCTGGCTGGCCTGGATCTCTCTCAGAGATCTGACTGACTCTGCCTCTTCAGTGCTGGGATAAAAGGTGTGAGGCACCACAGTCCAGTAGAGGGTGCTTCTCAAACATAGATCTAATTGGGCATCACCATAAAAAGGGGGGCTGAATTAGTGCACATTTCCAGTCAGAATGCTTTAAAAAAGCAATGTCCATTTTCTTACACAACTCTCTGCACATTATTTTTACTGAGATTAAATAGTTTTTGTTGTTGTTGATGTTGTTTTAAAACCCTACTCATGTACCTGTGTTTCTATTATTTCTATTATTAGATTATGGTCTCCTGGAGGGATGCCTAAGATTATTTATTTGTTAATCCCACTACACGCACAGAACACAGGACTTTGTTTGCCATTATGAAGTGAACCGAAAGCAGTGAGATCATTCTGCTAGATGGTTAATGCCATTAGGATGTCTGCTGTTTCCATGTCAAAAAGTACTGTGCTCAGTCTCAGAATTATTATTTTTTTGTAAAGATTCATTTATTAACCATGTATACAGCATCTGCCTGCATGTATCCCTGCAAACCAGAAGAGGGCGCCAGGCCTCATTACAGATGGTTGTGAGCCACCATGTGGTTTCTGGGAATTGAACTCAGGACATCTGGAAGAGTAGTCACTGCTCTTAACCTCTGAGCCATCTCTCCAGCCCCCAGTCTCAGAATTCTTTAACTGTATGCCAAGCCATTTCAAATTATTTGTCCTTTTGTGGCTTTTTTTTAAAGTTTATTCACAGTTAGGTGGTATTTGTTATTATATATGCTTTTAGTACCAGTAGCTTAAATAAACCATAATTATGAAAATGCATTTTCTACTTAAATTCAAAAATTTCCTCCACCTTTAGCTCTTTTATTTAGGCCTTGACTGTCATTTTGTGGCTCTTCATTTTGCTGCTTTGAAAAGCATATTCAAGCTAATAATTTGATGATGGCACACTTCTTCATATGCCCGGGCCTTTCTACAGTGCTTACCTGGATCACACAGCCTCTCTCACCCCTGCTCTGCCTCCCATCAGGTTTACATTCCTCTGCATGTGGCTGTTACCCCTTCAGCGGCGTCTCTTCTGCATTTGGGATTTCTATCCCAGATTGCAACGCTGTTGGGAAAATGTCTACAAAGTGTGCATGCCTGCATTTCCTTGCTATGTAGCCCTTTGCTTATATCACTGTGGCATGCACCCACTCAATGAAGTGTGCCAGATCCTCTCCAAACTCTCAGTAGAGTGGACCAGCAGTCCTGTCCTCATAGAGCCCCTAATCTCATGTACTACCTATGATAAATCATTTTGACAGAGCTTTAACAGAAATAAAAAGAATTGTGTACATACAGTATGCAAAGAAGTGCGACTCATTGGGTGGTCAAGGCAATCCTGCTGGAAGGGAACTAACGCGCAGTCTGAAGTGTGAGGAGTCGGCTGGGGGGAAGCCAGGTTAAGTGCATTCCAGGCCTACAGAAGAACATGTACAAAGGCCCTGGGAAAGGCATGAGTTTTTCTGTTCAGGGGAAATAAATGGCCTGTATGCCTGGGCCAATGGATGAAGGTTTCAACAAGGAGAAAGACCAATGGGGCTGAACTAGTTAGGTAGTCCAGTTATAGACAACCCTAGGCCTGAAGTTGGTGTAGGATCCATCACAAATGGGTTACTATTCCAGAAAGTAGGTATGGCTGTGACAGAAACTTATTTCTGCTTTTGCAAGATTGATGTAAGAGGGGACTGGTGTGTGACCTTTTAATTGAATAGTAGTGCCATTTACTAAAATGGGGAGGAAAATGGAGTCTAGAGTTATAGATAGTTGGCTTTGAGATACGGGACAGCAGAACATAAAACACTCTAGATGACAGGCAGATATATGAACTTTGGAGATATATGAGTTTATAGCTTGTGGAAAATAACTGGCCCAGAGATTTAATTTGAGAGATATTTATTTATTTGAAACTGGTATTAGATGCTGTGGCTAGGAACAGATAGATCACTCTGAAGGAGCACAATAAAACCCAGGACAACTTCTGAGACACTTCAAACAGTGAGCGGTCAGATGGAGGAGGGGGGTTCACAAATGACCCTAAGAAGAAGAATGTGGCTTGAAGGAAAACAAAAGCAGAGCAAGGTCAGAAGGAACAACAATCCGCTATGTGGCGGATCCCAGGAAAGTTAGCACAGCAGCACACCACAGATGCTTCTGAGCTGGGAGCTGTGCGCAGCCTTATCAAGGCAGCTTCAGTGATGTGCTGAGAAAGTGTATCTGGCTAAATAGTTAGTTGACTTGCAGGAAACAGCTGAGAAAGGAAAGATTAGGAGGGACTTGGATCTTGATGGGAGTTCTGCCTAGACAACACTTTCTGCCAATTCCCATTAGGCGTACAAGATATGCTTTTATTTATTTGTTTATTTTTCTCTTATTATTTGGAGATTGAGTTTGCTACCATAAAGTCGGTATAGAGGTTACAGGCATGTGCCACATACCTCACTGAACTGCTTTGAACATTTTGTAAAACTTCTTTTTCGAACCTGCTTCCCATATAAGATCCAAAGACCAAACAGTAGCATTTACAATAATTGGAATGAGTGTGGGAGAAATCTGTTCATTACTTTACTCTTTTTTTGTATTTTCTGTGTTATCCTCCCCAGCTGAACTAATAATAGCTGACATTCTATGAGCAATTAAAATTTTCCAGCTAAAATATTTTATTTTGTTCAATATTTGAAGCTATCCTGGGAGAAAAAATATTCTGATTATCTCACTTTATAGATGACAAGCCTAAGCACTGGAGAGGTAAGAAAGTTCCATAAGAGTCCTAAGTGCCACTCGGCAGTCAGAATGGAGACCCAGATTCTGATTACAGAATTCATGTTCCCATTCCCACCCTTTGAAGAATAAGAGCCAAGGATGGAAAAAAAAAAAAGGATTCATGACATAAAATAAAGACTAGAATCATAGCCATCTTCACTTAAATTACTAATAATTTCATAAGAGAATGAGTATCTTTGATGGATAATCTTCAGACGTAATTGAGGTAATTTTGCTGGTAGCTGAGAATAAATGAATGGAGGCTGTAGGTGGGATTTTTTTTTCAAATATACAAGTGGGAAGAGGGTGGAGGAAACACAACCAACCACCACCGAATCCAGAATATTTAAGACTAAATGTTCTAAATAAGGCCTCTGACTACATGCCCAAGAAACTCGGAAAGGAAGTGTCTGAGTGAAAGCAGACTGTTCTGGTCTATTGGATTCACGAAAATGTGCTTTACAGGAATAGACTTTGGTATGTTAAAGAACAAAAAAAGCTCCCCAAACATTTGACTAATCAAAGTACTGCTTTACATTAGTGAAGACAAATTCCAAGTGGAGAAACTGAGACTCATATTTCAACTGAGAGATTCACTAAACATGAATATACCTTAGCAAATGAGACACCTAGAGCAATTATCTTGATTATTGATCTATGTGGGGTGGATGCCACATAAGACCCATTCAGCCCTGTACCAATAGCTGGTTGTGGTAGTCTGAATGAGAATAAACTCATATATTTGAATGTTTGGTTCCTAGTTAGAGGAACTCTTTGAGAAGGGTAAGAAGGGTTACAAGATTGTAGTGGCACTGGGAATGGGCTTTTAGAGTTCGAACCCCACTCCAGCCCCCACAACCCCACCCCGGCTTCTACCAGTCGGTCAGGTTGTAAAACTCTCAGTTACTGCTCCAGCACCATGCCTGTCTGTAAGCTGTCATCTTTCTCGCTCTGATAATGGACCAGCCCTCTGAGACATACATGGATCTAATCTATATGGGAAACAGAAAAAGACAAGATCTCCTGAGTAAACTGGGAGAGTGGGGATAATGGGAAAGGGTAGAAGGGAAAGGGAGAGGAAGGGAAGGGAGTGGAGAAAAATATATAGCCCAATAAAAACTATAAAAAATAAGAAATTACCCCCCCCACATACACAAAAAAAGACTAGCCCTCTGAAATTGTAACCACTCCCCAACTAAATGCTTTTTTTGTAAGAGTTGCCTTGGTCATGATGCCCCTTCACAGCAATAGAACAGTAACTAAGACACTGGTCTTTTCAAAGAACAAAGTAAAACAACTCTATGAAATTGTTAAGATTTGCAAGAATATGGTTTTCCATGCATTTAGTCATTTTGCAAATAATTTTATTCTTATAAACCTCAGCAATGCAAGAGAAGTATCCTGAGCTCATAAAAAAATCTGTGGTCTCCACAGGAAAATAGTTTTTATTGGTTTAATAGCCATATGCCACTGGAGTGATGGGCGCTGTCTTAGTGAAGGTTTCTGCTCATGAGACGACACCACAGCCCAAAAGTAACTCGGGCAGGAAAGGGTTTGATTTCATCTTGCAGCTTGAACTCCATCATCCAGGGAAGTCAGGCAGGGGCTTGAGACAGGAGCCTAGCAGTAGGAGCTGAAGCAGAGGCCCTGGAGGAGTGCTGCTTACCCATTTGTGGTCCATGGCTTGCTCAGCTTACTTTCTTGTACACTTCTGCAACACCAACACAGGGATGGCACTGCCCACCATAGCCTGGGCCCTCCCACATAGAAAATAATCAAGATAATACCTGAAAGACTTGCCTAAAGGCCAACTTTTTGGAGGCACTTTCTTACTTAAAGCTCCCTACTCCCAGATACGTCTACATTTGTGTCACACTGGCAAGAAACTAACCAGGACTGACATCAAAACACAGAGATCAGAGAAACAGGAAAGAGGTGTGACAGACTGTGGAAGACTTCTGGCACAGGTATAATATAAATTAATTTTTATTTTGCAATTTTAAAAGAATATATATGTCAATTACAAAGAAAAGAAGTAAAACAAACACATTGATTTACTTGAAGTGCCTTGTTTCCAGGCATGCGTCTGTCCAGGTGATGTGTAGTGTACAGCAAACTTCCATTTATTCCCTTAATAATATATTGTACTCCATACCACGTCGTATAGTTCCTAACCTTATTAAAAGTCCTTCATGTATGTCAGTCATTTAAATGAGTGTTTAAGCATTTATCTAATCTTGGCTATTTGGAATCCATGCAAGTTTTAAAAAATATGTGTTATTTTGTGTGTATGAGTATTTGTTTGCACATACATGTGTTGACTGAGGTTTTCTGTCCTGCCCGTTTCCCCCAATCGTTAAGTCCCAAAGAAATCACACAGAGGTCTACATTAGCTATAATCTGATTGGCCCATTATCTCAGACTTCTTATTAACTCTTATAACTTATATAGCCCATTATTCTTATCTGTG
>LOEQ01008735.1:2836-13445 GCA_001685075.1 Bramus lutescens
GCACTCACCCCTCCAGAAGGACGGATCTTCTCGTACAGGGTCCAGGCTACTTGCTAGCCAGGGACCTCTCAGACTAAAGGGCTCCCTTGCTGGTTGTAGGATCAATGGGACAAAGAAAGCAGATTGTTATTTTTTTAAGTAGTAATAGAAAAGAAAGAAAAAAGAAAAGAAAGTCTTCCTTCAAGTTTATGTAGGTATCCAGAGTTCCTCTGACTGTTGCTTCAAATGGTCTCTTTTTATCAAATGCTGTATTGCTCATGGCACACGCATGGTCCCAGTGAAATGAGCAGCACAGACAATGCAGATCCTAGCAGCTCTTACTGGAGGCTGATGACAACCTAACAATGAGTTGTCACCTAAAGCTGAGGTAATATTCTTTTTAATGATTTCTATAGTTTCCTTTCATTATTAGCATAGAAAGGCATGCATGTATCATGGTATGCACATGGAGTCAGAGTCTCTGGAATCAGGTCTCTTCTACTTTTGCAAGAGTTCCAGGGATTAAACACAAGTTGCAGGCTTGCATGGAAAGTGTCTTTACCATTTGAACCATTTTGCTAGCCCCATGGAATATTCTTTTACTATTTTTTCTAGTTTCTCATTTGTTTCTGTTCCTGTAATAAACACCATTACTAAAATATTTTCTATAACCCAGGATCACATGCCCAGAAGTGGCAGTGCTCAAAGTGCTCTGTACTTTCCATCATCAATAAACAATAAAGACAACCTGCAGAAATATGGTCATGAGCCGATTTTATATTGATAACCCCTCAATTCCAAGTCTCCCTTCCCAGGTTAATCTTGACTGCATCAAGTTGACAAAACTGACCAGAACCTTATCCATTAAGTGATCTTGAAAGTCAAAGTACCTCAAAAATAAGATTTATTAGTGTATTGGATGTTGGGTTATAGTAAAATGACTTTTTTTATCCATCCTTAGAATTAGTTGAAGAAGCCTGCCTTCCATTTTAGTATCTAGTTTAGATGTTCCATAAACAGATCAGAAGGAAGTCTTGAAATGTGGCACAGACTCTGTAGCAGCAACTACTGAGGGACTGGGGTTAAAAATTACTAGCTAGCAGACTTACGACCACTTGACTTCTGTCAAAAGGTTTGTAAGTATCAAATACATAATATTTTCCAGGCATGGGGCACAAACAAACAAGACCAGAGGGAGAGGTTGCTGCTACTGAAAGGGTAGAAACGATACCTTTCTTCTCACATTTCTGACAGATTTACTTTCTTAATAGATTCAGAGAAAGCATGTGGAATAAATACATCTGTAATTTGATTTATTAATTATTTTATTACCTCTGTGAAGATTCAAAACATCATGATCTCTACACCAAGCAGAAGATTCTGGTCTCTGCTTTTGGCGGGTTTAAGCTGCAGTCCTTAAGTTCTGATAGATCACTGTGATTTGGCATAGACCATGCATATTCTTAATCAAACTTGAGCAAAACAGCGGCAGCTTGACACAGGTAGAAGTAGATGAAGGGTTTGGTTTCTTGTGTGGCATGACTACCACAGGTCCGCTTTGCAATGCAGTGCCAGGGTGGACGAGACTTCTTGTCAGGCTCCTTTATTTGGGCTACAATATCCTTTTCTGTGATTTCCTTCTCTGAGACCTGACTAACACCCTCCAGCACCCTGTTGCTTCTCTGGGGTTATGCCTGCAATTCTCATCACTGCCCTTAGGACACACATGGTTACTGTGGACCTCAGGCTGGCCACCCACAGTGGTCTCCTGGGAGAGGTGCTTGCTCAGCTCAGGTCTATAAGGATGTGCCATTGCTACACAAATGGCAGAGAGAACTGATAAAATCTGCACATGTAGAATCAGATATAGACAGTTCCATGCTCAGGAACAGCTGGTAGATAGCTACTTAGGGATTGAACCTAAAATCAAGCAGAGGTAGTACTGAAAATCATTTTATGACTTAGTTTCTGACTTTTAGCTCTTTATTATTAGAGTCTATTTTAATAACTAATTTTGAACTCTGAAATTCTGGTCACGTTGTTTTCTACTTATGTTAGGTGGGAGCTTTGGACTTTAAATTACAAGGAACTCTGAAACATTTGACATTTTTGATTTTTTGGACTAGAGAAATAATTAAGTCTCATGGTCTGCAGTGTTTGTAAATTCGGGATGAAAATGCAGGTAAGATCGTGACTCTCAGCAAAAACTGGCTTTCCTGAGCCATTCTATCTCAAACTCTCCAGAAGCTGCACAACCCCTCATCCTGTGAGCTCTGTCTGCTGTGTCTTGAAAGACACCCTCCTTTTTGCCTTGTCTATGTCTAAGTTGTTTTTAGCCATGATAAAATTGCAAATGTCTTGGAGATTGAGTGTAATATCTGTCTGCTTCCATGCTACAACAAGCATCTATTATCGTTCCAATATGTCTAACAGCACCTCTGGTGAATTTGAAAAAGAAAACTAAAAGTGCTGCTCAGCTTTATTCCGTTTGCTTACGGCCATTATGGCTTTTAAATAATCTTAACTTCCTTCTGCTGTGTATAAGTGGTTTCTTAATGGTTTGGAATATTTTGTGGTTTTTCTGTAACAGCATTTTTAAATGAGAGATTCTTCCCGCAAATTCCAGCAGATGGCAGCATAGAGCTTCTGTTCTGGCAAGGAGGCCACTTTTCTGCTAAACTTAGTACTGAAACGCAGCTGCTAATCCCTGGTCTGGAATTTCAGCCAGAGTCTGTAAGTCAAGCCCAACCCTACCGACACATACAACATCTCCAAATATTTCTGTACAGAAGCCAACAGTGTTCAGAGTGAATAGTACAATGTCACACACACATTGCACTTTTTATATACAAGTGACTCACAGACACCACTTGGAAAAACAATAAAAGAACATTTATTTAGTGGGAAGTAAGCTAGATACTTAAGTGCTTCTTCCTGATTTGTTTTGCCAAAACTGATATTAAATGTTAATGCCTTCAGCCACCAGAAATCACTAGACCAAGCAGCCAAGGACACAGAATTACCCCTTTCAGCCTTTCTATGCTGAGAACTGAATGTCCTCCCTCCTCTTTGGAATAATGAGACCACTGGAGTCCTGTTGCCAAAAAAAATCTAGGAGAGACCTCCAAGTCCTTTTCTGATACTATCTTTTCAATGTAGTACCTCCTTTGCTTCCTTTAAGGAAACGGTGGGCATCATGCTGCAGAACCATACCAGCAATCAAGGAATATACTGAAGGACCAAAGTCTGATGACAAAATAGTGAGCCTGAAGCCACCAAGGAGAGCTTGAATGCCATTCCATATAGCTAACCAATCAATGTTGAGCAAGCTGCTCAAATCTCATTGGTTTTAAAGGGAATTCAATCCAGCGCCTCATATATCATGTGTCTTAGGGTTTCTCTTGCTCTGATAAGGACCATGACCAAGAGCAGCTCTGAAAGGAGAGGGTTTATTTCGTATCATACTTCCAGATAAGCAGAAAAACATTTGCACGATTATATTATTCCTATTTACCAAAATTTGATACATAGAGTCCCTTTGCGCTAGTTCAGGAACAATATGCTCAGTCTTATTCTTGTCTCCTGATAGGTGTTTTATACTGCCTTCTAGGTTCATAGGACACTAAGTGAACAGGAGATTCAAGATCCTGAATTAAACACCTACTTCCTCTTGATTTGTGCCATCCAGTAGAAACAGAATCTGGGTCGTTCTAGCAGTCATAGAAAGAAAATAGTATCTAAATATTGTCTCTAAATTATTATGACTTCAACAAATAAGGGCTATAAAGCAATTAGCAATCAAATAGCTTACATCTGTGTGTTATCTTCAAGACTTAATTTGTTTTTCACACTTACAACATGTTGGGACCCTAGAGGACAGGCCTTCACACCCCCACTTGATCTGTTTTTGCACTCTTGAGGTTGGCTGAAAACAGTAACAAAAACAGGAACAATCTGTTGTTTTCAGCAATGTTTCTAAGGATGTTTACCCTAAGCCATTGAGTCACCATGATGAGCTTCCTGCTTTTGCTGGTTTGGCCTCCCCTGCTGAGGGCTCTATATACTGTGTGAGAAAGTGGAATAAAGGGCTTKTCTGCAGAACCTCAAGTTGTGTTGTGTGTTAATCCCGACGTCCCTCGCTCAGAAGAAGGACAGTTGCCTTGCTGGCGCTGCACAACATACCTCAGTTCAGACTGACCACATTTCAAATGTTCCTGACCACACTGACTAGTGTTGGCCAGACTGGCCAGCAGGGGTTCAGATTCTGTGTGACAAGTGTCTGATTCAGAAAGTGAAATAACTAGTCTTTCCTTGGTACATTGAACCCAACATCACAGCTATAGACAACATTACTAATTTAACATTGTCAATTCTATTTCCTTAGATCAAACAACTTACCTGAATATGTAGCCTTTAATTTTAAAATACAAAAGTGAAGAAGAATATTGGGATATATTTAGGTAAGAATGGAAGTTACCCCTGAAATCAAACACAAATATGAAAAATATGAATAACATAGTCACATTTTTAAAACTCTAAGTTTTCTAAATTATTATTCAGAAGTTTATTCTGTCTTTGACTTTCTTTAGAGTTCATGATTAGTTCTTTGGAAAATTATATGGCATTCTCCTTATCTGTGCATTTAAAATGCTGCACATTTTTAAAATCCTATTTTCAAAGATCAGTAGCTGACCAAAATATCAGTTGTTTAGCAAGGAGGAATAGAAACATAACCTGAATTTAGCCCGAATGGGACTTTTTAGTACCTGTAAAAATCCAAGAACAAATCTGGCAGCACCTCTTAGCTGTAAGAAAGGTAGATACAGAGTCATGAGTACATTTATCCTGGGTCAAATTATTTCTAGAGCAAAGCCTTTCTCTTATGAAACAATACTTTGTTGCTGTAGCATTTTATATTTTAAACATAGTATGTCCCTCATATTTGCTTTTACATGAAAATTCAACCAGGGTCTAGATAGAACAGAAAGTCAGAAAGTTCAATGATAGAATCCCGCATGGCAACCCTCACATAAGGAGCCCCCTAGGCTCTTGCGCACACGGATTAGGCTGAGACTTCACATAGCAAAAGGGAAACGATATGAAAGGAAGAAAATTTGAAACCGTGTGGTGTCTGTGGGGAAGGGGAGGGTCTCAAATCACAGCATTAAAATAAAAAGAAAATTGAAAAACTGAATTAGGGTAGGTGAGGGGGTAATTGAGTTATTTCCAGCTAATATTGCAGAGATTGGATTGCACCTAATTGTGACCAATTCAGATAACACCAAATGCTCATGCAAATTGGCAGCTCATTGCTGTGTAGGAATAACTGGCCGTCAGGGAAGAGTTACAGCCCTATTCAATAGACCTGGTGTTTGAGGATTGCTTTTACAAAGCACCCAACAATCACCAAGCCAACTGCTCCCACAACCTGGGAGGAACACTCAGGGCTGGTTCAGCTCACAGCTGACTATTCACTACAATTTATCATAGCTGGCTTCACATTTCTCAGTCCATGCTGGAACACATTTGACCTGGCTTTGATTGTACATTTAAAGATCCGTTCTGACTAGGGCTCTCCAGCTGGGCAGAGATTTCCTGGCCTCTTGCCATGCTAAACAGGCTGCTTCTCCAGATCTCTGCTACAGACCTCAGCAATTGATTCGCAATGTAAATGAGAGCAGGGCAGTCTTTCTTGGGGAGAGTTCTCCTCTGAGCCTCTAGATTTAGTGCCTGTGGATTAGAGCAGTTTTAAAGAGGAATTTCTATTAACCACTGAATTAAAAAAAAATGTTAAAAAAAATTAAGCCAGGCACTCCAGGCTCACTGAACTATACGCCAAATACTCATCAGTCTTATCACTTCCTGAATATTTACACAAATCTCTTTTGATTGAACCGGTTTATTCAATGTCATTTCACATAGAATAATATTCTAAATGTTACACCCCGTTTCGTGTGTGAAAATCATTTCTGCCACAAGCATTTCTCTAGCTCTTTAAATTCCTACCATTTTTAAGGGTTGCTTGCTTATGAACGCTCTCCAGGTTTTGTAGCCTCTCTACCCTGCTTGGATCTCCAGTGCACAGACAGAACAACACATAACTGGTGTACTGGGAAGGAAGACTCTTTTAGAGTAATTATATCTTCCTGATCACCTAACCATGATTTAGACCTGTGCTGGGTACTAGAAGAAACTGGGCAAAGCCAGAACGGGATTCCACCATCATGGAGCATGTAGACTAATATGGGTAATAGCAACTATTAAATCAATTGATTGCTTTTTCTTCGGCCCTATATAAGCCTCCTCATATTAATATGGATCACGTCTTTATTTTTTGTACATTTGTCTCTACCCTCTAACTGTAATGGTCTGTCCTGTCCCTTTAAGAGACAAGCCCTGCCTACTTCCCCTTCTGCCTAGGCAAGCCATCTTCCTTCCACTTCCAGTCTGCAAGCTCTCTGCCCTGTCTCTCTTCAGAAAAGGTGGCTGCTGCCATGGCTCCCCCACACACACACCAATCTGGACCGGGCGGCATAGGCCACTGAAACTTTAAAACCCACTCCCAGTAACATACTCTTTGCAACAAAGCCACACATACTCCAACAAGGTCACACCTCCTAATCTTTCCCAAACAATTACAGCAACTGGAGACTAAGCATTCAAACACCTGGGGGTACCATTTCTATTCAAACCACCACACATTCTTACTTGCTTTTCTTATGACCATGTTGTTTTGTCCGCCTTTCTATGAGCATCTTGTTGTGACCCCCTTGCATCCTGGTCTTTGTTTTAAGGGGTTGTTATGACCAAATTGTTACGCTTATGCCCTGCTGCCGAAACCCCACCTCTTTGCCTGTTAAATCCCTCATTCAGAAACCCCCTACTCCTTAATTATAAAAACCCTTATCATCCCATGTCAAATGTTGATCTCTTGAACCCTGCCTTTAGAGAGAGACAGCCCATGAACCTGAAATAAATAAGTTTGTTTTAATTAATTTGGTCATGATGATATGGGTCAGTGGACTTTCTTCTCACATCTATGGGATTAACACTAATTCTTAGCCATGTGTGGTGACTCCCACCCAAAATTCTAGGATTTGGGTGACGGAATGAAGCTAGAGGATTATTGTGAGTTCCAGCCAAGACTGAGATACACTATGCTATCCTATCCTGTGTGACAAGACTTTTCTTGGGGAAACACTATACACCAGTTGACTCACCCCAAATAGAGAACCCAGGACAGAATAAAGTACATATTCCATCTAAGTCCAACTTGGTGAATCATGAGTTTTATTGAACATGCTTACAGGAACAAGCTTATCTCTGCTTTTTTTGCAGGCAGCTGGTCTAGTCTGAGAATCTTCTTTGCAGTTTGGTTTGTCTGAGAGTGGCTCTCAACAGTCTTTATTGTTTACTCTTAGAAGGGCAGGGCCAAGTGAATCGGATCAGTTTCAGAGACTTCCTGAAGTCATTTTGAGTTGTTTGCCTCTGGCTTAAGGGGCTTCCCTGCTGAAAGAGAATGTTTGAATACTGAGGAAACTGCTATACAACATCTTGTCTCAAAACACTAATAATTGTAACAAAAATAATGAATCAAAATAAAACTTGCTTCTGTCTTCTTAGGATTTTAAGCTACCAACTAGAAAAATTTTGAACTGCTTATGTGTATCTTTCAATTTAATGAAAAATTATTGCCCTCAAACTTTTTTAAATAGACATGCAAAATCATCTCTTCTAGTGATTTGCCAAAAATATTTGTATTCTTCCTTATATTCTTGTAATTATCCTGGCAAGAAGAAAGATACTCTCACAAAATACTTGTACCCTTCTTTCTGGCTATTAGACTATTCAAACCATAGATACCTAACCTGGAATTTCTCCAAGAACCTCATGCTAAGAAAAAGAAAAGATATGAGCTTGGTGTCAGTTAGATGGGGAGCTTGTCTCCTGGGAAGATATTCCACACACTTCTGACAATTTTTTGAGGACTTTGTAGGAGGGACTAGGTACAAGATGAAGGATGAGACCTCAACTTGACCAGAACTGCTTAATTATATAAACTTATTTCCTTCTATTTAAAACTAAACCATACACCAGGACCTCTAAGATGAGCTGGTGATGTAGGTGGGGAGTCACTGACTTATTTTGTTAATGTTCTCAATGTGACCATATTGAATAAACCTACTTTTTCCATTTTTCACCACCACTTCTTCAGTTGGTTTCTTAGATGTGGATAGATAGCATGGGTTATCAGCATGGGTTGTCAGCCATGCCAGGATCCAGGCTCTGCTCTAACAACTCCAGTAACATTTTCACCACGAATTTGGTGTTTGTTTGGATGAGTATGATGCCCATAGGCTCAATGTGCTTGAATACTTGACCGCAGTTGGTGGGACTGCTTGGAAGAATTAGGAAGTGTGGACTTGTTATCCACGTGTGTCACTAAGGTAAGGCTTTGAGTTTTGAAGATACCTGCACCATTTTCAATGGGCCTTTCTCTGCTTCTTGTTTAAGGATCAAGAAGTAAGCTCTCAGCTGTTTCCACCACCATGTCTTTGCTCTGTCAACATGGTAACAAGCCTTCAGAACCCATAGGCCTAACGAAATACTTTCTTTAATAAGTTGTTCTGGTCATGGTGTTTTGTCACAGTAATAAAAAATTAATTAAGCCTTTAATCCCACTTTTGAGTATTCATTTCAATCCCCTTCTTTCACTATGAACTGCAATCCCCAGTTTAGACAATGAACTTCACTCCCAAATGTGAACTTTTGGCAATCAGTGTGGATATTATGCCAACTTTTACTTCCACCCAGTGCTCAGTACCTCCTAAAAGCTAACCTTGATGTCCTTCTCTGTAATCAGGTTTATGAGACTGCTCAGAGCTCCTCAGCTCTGACCATCCATAATAATCAGTCATGCATAGAGCTTTCCACAATATTCAGAGCAAGAGTCCAGGCTCCTGATATTTATAAGGCTTCCCGAGATACTTCTAAAGTGACAGCCACAGTTCTGAGGTGAACTTCCCTAAACACTGATGTGTGTGTAAAATACTCATTAGAAACTGGGGGTATTAGTGTCAGGCATTCTTATATTAATGGTTAGAACAGGAGTCAGAAACCAGTCAGGCAGTTTAGGGACTGGACCTTGATTCTTATCAGAATGCAAGGCCAGAAGTATCTATACTTTTGTCTTGGTAAGAGAGAGAAATGCCAAGGGGATTCTGGCTCCTGCTCTGGTTTGTCATTCTTCCTTTATGTGAAATAGTCTCCTTGCCTAGAGGCTATTCATAAGGACAAGAACAAAACTGAGAGTCACCTGGACACCTCAGAGTTGAGAAAACTAGACAGATTGTTCATAGCTTCATCAACCTCCCATGCCTAACCTCAGACATAAACTTTGGTTGGTAGTGGAACCTCATCTTTGGGATAAGTTCCTGAAGCACAGGGTTTCTGCCTTCTCTCTTTCTCTTAAGTTTCCATTTATAATCCTATAATGAAATGGCTTTATAAACTCACCTTCTTGTCTGTGAAATACATTTTTTGCGTTTGATTATCTGCTGGCTAGGTTTATGTCAACATGACACCAGCTAGAGTTTGGGGAAGAGGTAACCTCAACTGAGAAAAGGACCCCCACTAAACTGGCCTGTGTACATTTGCTTGATTGATGATTGATGTGGGTGATGCCACCCTAGCCTGTTGGTCCTGAGAAAGCAGGCTGAGCAAGCCAAAAGGAGCAAGCCAGTAAGCAGCACTCCTCCATGACGTCTGCATCAGTTCCTGCTTCCAGGTTTCTGCCCTATATGAATTCCTGCCCTAAATTCTCTCAGCAATGAAGTCTTACCTAGAAGTTAGAAGCTGAAATAAACCCTACCCTCCTTAAGCTGTCCACAGTCAGGGCATTTTTTTGTCACACAAATAGAAACCTAAAAAAGACATTACATCAAAACCTTAGAAGCCTCTGCTTAGGATGGCCCCAGATTCATCTATCAGAGTTTTGCACACATGAAGAGATAAAGCCTCTGGCTACTCTGAAGGACCTTCACTTTTCCTTTCTCCTAGTGATGGGCAATCAAATGTGATTATACATACCAACACTGTCTTTCTTTCCGGATTTAACTTAACCTTCTCTGTCTCTCTATTTCTTCTTCCACTTTCTCCTAGATGTTCTGTTAACATGAGAGGCACTTCTTCCTCTGTCTCATTTTCATCCATGCCACCGTGACTTCTGACATCCCGGATGGGATCCCAAGGGAAGCTAGTGGAGTTTTACAAGAGGATAAAGGTGGACTAAGGCCTATAACCTTGGACTTTCCTGCATTGAGAATTTACTCAGCTTTACTCCATTGAGAACTTGGAAAGTGAGAGGATTTCTGTAGGAGGTCTAATTAAATGCTGTCCTCCCATCTCATCTTTCCTTTCTGTAACTCAAGTGGCTAGAAGCAGAGAACATGAGCGGGTGCCTGGGCCCCTTTCTAAATTTAGGCCTGGATAGGAAAGCACACCACAGCGGTGTGTGGCAGAACTAGCGCTTTAAAGTAACTGGTTCTGGGAGACGATACAGATTCACGGTGACCTGTGTTATGGTTTTTGTCTCTTTAAGAGACAAGCCACACCCACTCCCAGTGACCCT
>LOEQ01008735.1:14319-26130 GCA_001685075.1 Bramus lutescens
ACAGCAAGGAAGTTAAAGTTTAGTTTTAGATAACCCTGCCTGCTTGACAACCTTTCACCTCCCTGCCCCCTTCCCCCTGCTCTGCCAAATTCCTCATTGGAAGACTATATAAGCTATTAACCTGTACTGAATAAAATGAGACCTTGACAACATTCTATCAGCATGGTTTCCTTCTTCTCCCCCAGCCTTGATTTTCAGGTAGAGCCTCTTCAGACCCTGAATAACTAGACCTGCTGGACGGGTCAGAAAATGCTTCTGTCAAAACTACCATCTGTGGACTTAAAGAATGCCTGATCCACTATCATGGTTTTCCATACAGCATTGCTTCTGACCAAGGAATTCACTTTACAGAGAAGTAAAACATTGGGCCTACCCTCATGGAATCTACCGGTCTTATGATATACCCCCTATCCTGAAGCACCTGGCTTTATAGAACAGTTGAGTGACTTTGGATATTTTAGAGAAACTTTGAACCTTTAAATGGATTTGATGTTTAGTATTTGAATATGTAAGGATTATAGGATTAGTAAAAGTTGGGATTTTGTAATATTTAATTGTGGTACTAATATTAGCAAGCCGTGTTGAGGACAAATGAGAAAGGAAAGGTTGCAGTTAAATAGTGTGTAAATTTGAGTGCAAAGTTTACAAAGGAGTCAATTATGCTGTCTTTTTTGTCAACTTCACACAAGCTAGAGTTGTATAAAAATCCTGAACCACAATTAAGAAAATGCCTCTGTAAGATTTGCCTGTATGGAAGCTGGTATGGCTTAATTGGTGTCTGATATTAGAGGACTGAGCCCTTTGTAGGTAATACAACCCTTGGCAGGTTGTCCTAGGATGCATAAGAAAGCAGACTTAGCAAGGCATGAGGACCAAGCCAATAAGCAGCACTCTTCCGTGGCCTCCATTTCAGTTCCTGCTTCCAGATTTCTTCCTTCAGTTCCTACCCTGACTTCCTTTGATTATAGATTGTGATATGGAAGTGTACGCAAAATAAACTCTTTCTTCTCTAAGTTGCTTTTGGTCATGATGCTTTATCACAGCAATACAAAGCTAACTAATACAACCACAGGCTATCCAGGATAACCCATACTCTTCTCATTTCCTTTCAGGTGGAAACAACAGATTCAGACACAGCTCCAATACTGTGGGTTTCACTCCAAGTGCAGCCTGTTAAGGTTTTTGCTCTAAAGCCTGCTTGCTATTCTTAGCTAACTTGGCCTTGCACAAGGTTCCTGTCAGGTCTCAAGAAAATTCCATTTCTCTAAATTCCAAAAGGCAGAAGGGACAGTTGCCTGTCTGTGGTGCCTATTAGCACATCAAATAACATGCTGGCTTCCAGGCTTCCTTAGTATCACAAGCTCTTGTTAGACATTTCAAAGTCCATGCTAGCATCTAGCTCTTCTCATTTCTGCCCCTACCCTGAAGTTCCCCAGCTCACAGGGCTTCCTTCCCCTAGCTTCTCATTCACCTTATATCCCTGCTACTTTGACTATGTTCTCTGTCTCTTCCTCTCTGTCTTCTGCTTATGTTCTCCCAGCCCCCTCTCTGATATGACTTCTTTTATGGCCGTCCCAGTCTGCTAGCCTTGTTCAGTCTACACGCTCTAATGCCTCCTCTTGCAGATGCCTCTGTCCGTTCTTTCCCTTATACCTATAATTTAGAAACCTCCCCTTCATCATACCACAGAGAAGTCATGTCGTCAGTTTACACAGTTCTTTAAGCAGCTGCTTGTTCGCTGGGGAGCAGAGCCACACTAGCATGCTAAAGTTTCAAATTAGGCTTAATTATTCTTAGAAACTTGGTTTCTAAGTTTATAACGTGGTTTGAGCTCACACTATCCTCAGGGAGCAAGGTCACATTGTGGAACATTTTCTCATTCCTGTTTTCCCAGTGCTTTGAAAGCAACAGCTATGAAGTTTGGGCACACTTCCTCAATCACCCTTTTATATATATATATATNTATATATGCCCCTGTTCCAATAAGAGTTTGTAAACCCAAGGACTGAGGAGCTGAGAAGAGAATTAACAAGATCTAAGTGACATAATTTAATGCTCTTTCTTGTTGTGGCTGGGTATGTGTTCCCCTTCTTTGGGTAGAAAAGATGGAATCTATTTATTCTTTATGCCTATAATTACCTTCTGTGTTGTGCTTCTGAACATGGCTATATAGGACCTCTCATATTTTCAAGAACGATGTATACTGCAATCTTTTGCTATATCTGTGATAACTGAATCTAGGTGAATTTATCCAAAAGGGGTGACTGCAATCATGTCTTTTACTGTGTGACAACACTACTCTGAGAATTTAAACACAGACAGCCTCTCTGGAACAGCCATGAAGATAAGCATTTCCTCCATTAGCATGCAAGTCTCCTTTGTTCTCCTCCTTCTCGCTTCCATTCTCAGCTCCTGATCCTTGACTGCCCTACAATGATGAGCTATGACCTGAACCTGTGGGAAAACGTAAGCCCTAAGTCCCTTAAGGAAAGGGAAAAGAACTAATGGAAAATGCATTTCTAGAATTGCAATAGTAGCCTTAGTAGTTACAAAAACATTAGCTAAAAAAAAATTCCAGACAAATAATATGCAGTTATATGGAAAAGAAATTCTTTGGGCCTGCTTTATATTGTCAGTGCCCAAGGCAGTCTCACTCACTGCCTTGTGAGTTTGTGGACATGGAATTGTGGGAAATCTTATAAATCCAGGAGTGCTCAGAGATCTGGAAACAAAGCACCACATGCCTGTATCCACACTGGCCCAGAAACTCGTAAGAAGAGGAAGAGACCAGTGCTTATTTAGGGTGCAATTTTGAACCGACTTCACGGAACCAATGGATTCCATGAAACAAGTGAGGGATTCTGTCAGAATGGGCAATGTACAGACAAAAAAAGTCCAAAAGCAAAAAAGCAAAATTCTTCAACATAGCTGCTTGGAGTGGGACTTGCTTACTTTGGTTGCCTTATAGCAACGAGTGGAGCCTGTTATAGTTTCATTGCTGTGGCTGTGATAAATTATCCTGTCCAAAAGCAACCTCAGAGGATAGGGAAGACGCAGTGACAGGAGCCTAACATGGCTAGTCCCATCATACTCACAGTCAAGAACAGTGGGAAGTAACTGCACATATACTTCTTGCTTGCTTGTTGAGTTTCTCTACTCCTGTACAATTCAGGAAGTCATGCAGAATTCAGGAGCTCTTGCTTAGGGACTGGTGTCACCCACAATGGGTAAGATCACTCCACATCGATTAAATGAAGAATCCCCATAGGCATGCCTAGTATTGACAATACCTCAGAGTCTATTTCCAAATGATTTTAGGTTATGTCAAACTGGTAGTTAAAGCTAACTCTCCTACAGCCTGCCTTCTAATGGTTCCTGGTCCTTCCTTCACTTCAAACGAACAGTCTCAGAGAAGACAAGTGATGTTATAAACCTCTTCAACAAAGTGAACTATCTACCACACATAAGAGCTCACAGACAAAACAAGATCATGTAACTACCGCAGAAGGGCCATCTTTCCTCCTCTGGAGGGGTTGATTGCTCTCTCTATAATATCTCCTTCTTCCCTTCAGAACATGCCTTGTATGTTTCTTTTCAGTATCTATATTTTGCTAAAACTTTGCATCAATTACAATCTGGTAAATACTTTTACCCCCTCATTGTGAGTTCCGCACTTCCAGTAAAACAAGCAACAAGAGAAAGATGTGCAGGTTCAGTTAAAAAGAGGTTGGGCAGAGCATATACATTACATTTAGTTTTGGTCCTTCCAGAATTCCTTTGTGACAACCATAAATAAATTTTAAAAAATTATTTCATGCCAGATGGTGGTGACACACGCCTTTAAACCCAGCACTCAGGGGGCAGGCAGAGCTCTGTGAGTTCAAGGCCAGCCTGATCTACAAGAGTTATCTCCTTATCTCCGGGACAACTAGGGCAGTTATGCAGAGAAACTCTGTCTTGAGAAAACAAACAAACAAATTCCTTAGTTTTAAAGACTAAAGTCGTAGAGTCAAAAACAATGGAGAGGAAAATCAAGAAAAAGGCAACAGACAAAAGTGAAGAAGAATTCCTAAGACAGTTGAAGCCTCAGCTCATCACATTGAAGCGGAGGAGAAAATAGATTTACAGCTCCCTAAAAAGCTCAGGCACAGAAATACACACACACACACACACACACACACACACGCACGCACGCACGCACGCACGCACGCAGACATGCACGCAAGCTAAAAAGGAACAGGATGGAGTATTATCTGAAAGTCTGTTTAAGAAATGAATAGTCCCCAAACCCTTCTCCCCACTTCAATGCAGATGAACGGGTGTTCTACAGCCTCTCAGAAACTAGAAACCAAAACTGTTAGTTTCCACACATACCTTGGCCCTGTCCCTTGGGAACCTGGGGCAGTTTGTCACGCCCTCTGCACATGGCAAGCAGTTCCCTGACTGTACACAGGTGCAAAGATCCCTTTAAGGGAAAAGTTCTGCCCACTCCTAATCTCTCTTTCGGCTGAAGGGGCAGGCAGGACTTTTCCTGTCTTCTCTCTCTCTCTCNTCTCTCTCTCTCTCTCTCTCTCTCTCTCTCTCTCTCTCTCTCTTCTCTTTTCCTCTCCCTTCCCTTTCCCTAATCCCTTCCCTTCCCCAGAAAAACTTCCCACTTAAATTCTGTTGTCCTGACCATGTTTGTCCCTGCCCCGTTGTGAGCTCACCCACCAGGGTCCCATTTGTGCTCTATCATTGCAAGAACCTTTCTAGATTGAAGACTATCAGATGTGTTAAAAGCTTGGAATTGTGGTTTGGTATAAAATGTCTCCCGGGCCCTCATGCATTTGCATACTTGTTCTATAGCTGCTGCCACTAATTGGGTAGGGAATGTGACCTTCAGAAGGCAGAATTTTTCTGGTAGAAGTGGTTCATGGGGCTGGGCTCTCAGACTTCATAATCCTGTACTTCCTCTTTACTACTCTCTGCTTCCTGACTGTGGATTCAATGTGACCAACTGTCTTCCCAGGCCTGCTTCAATACACTGCCTGCCTTCATGCAATACATCCCCTTAAACTACAAGGCACAATAAATCCCTTGTCTTAAATGGCTTATTGTTGAGTATTTTGTCACAACAAAAATGAAATAACTAATCAAATTGGAAATTTATAATCTATGAGATTTTAGGAGAGTTCAGACAGGGAATGTTCTCATCATTCCTGTCTGAGTCCAAGGCCATATCACTAGTAACTTCACCATTAACTATGAAAGCATGACTTTATATGACAGAACCTTGTAAAATCCTGTGAGCATTTTCATCACAAAACTCTACAGGCATCACCATTTGTGTTCTCTAAGGAAATTATTTTGCAAATCAACATTCATTAAATCATTAAACACATGCAAACTTGCAGGAAGAACACAGGAGGAGAAAGTTCTGAAGGCAGAAAAGCATCAGCAAAAGCAATAGTGGCTAGCAGAAGAAAAACTGAAAAATAAAGCCATATTCTCAGAAAGGTGATCAGCTGGAAAGCAAAGACAGGAATATAGTCCATGGAATAGACTAAGAAAACATAAATTACAAATTAGTGGAAAGTTTGAAAGATAAAATTAAGAAAAGTCTCTCAAGGAGTAAAATAAAATTATAGGCAGATAGAATAGAGAACTCAAATGTAGATAAGATAATTTCAGGAAGATCAGTACCTACATAATGAGCTATTTGGAAAGAAGAAAGAACGAAGGAAAAAGTATGGAGAAAGGAAAGAAGAAAGACCCCAACACTTAATGGTTTATTTCTAGCTTGAAAGTCTCCATTGAAGGCTCAACATGGGTAAACATCAACACACATGTCAAGTTTAAAACAAATAGAAACATTTAAGAACCCATAGAACACAAACCAAAATAAGACAAAAATATTTCACTCAAGGTAACTTGAGAATACATTGTGTTTTTAAAGTTTAAATTATTTATGTATTTTATATATAACAGCATGCCAGAAGAGAGCATCAGATTCCATTACATATGGTTGTGAGCTTCCATGTGGGTACTGGGATTAAACTCTTGACATCTAAAAGAGTAGTCAGTGCCCTTAATCACTGAGTTAATCAAAGGATAGGAAATTATAAAATATATCTTGAAAATCTGAGGTGGAAATCATCATGTACATTTTTGTTAGCACTCAAACTATCAATGCACTGTACTTGCGTTTTAAGACTTTCATATATTAAATTATCACCAATATTTTACCTTCCATGTAAATTTTCTCTCAAAGCTACTGGGAAAATGTTTTCCAGTAACAAATGTTTAAGAATTCAAGAAAAAAGAATCCATGACAGTCAGAAATCAAAGGAACTAAATCATGAATGATATGAAGGGAGCTACAAGACATACTTAGCCACAAAATTCTAAGTGCAGAATATCCCCAGTTTGTGAGGCTTCACTACACAATTTCTAAGGAGACATACTATATATAAATAGTATAAATATATTATAAATATACTATAGTTCCTCACAGCCAATAAACTGAATATCAAATACCAGTATCATACTTTCAGGTTTTATGCCCTTACACACTGTCCTTTAAGTTAAATATTTGCTTGTACTTATGAGAAATATAAAAAATATGATATGAAATCTTTTATCGATTCAAGGATTATGAATGTGTATAAGAAACTTAGCACTGTCAATGGCATACAGAGCCCATCAAACAAATAAAAGCTATTACAGTCACCTCAATGAAAGATCATAGAAAGTCCAGGGTGATGGAAATAGAGTATGATATTCTATTTGTTACCACTCCACACTCTGTGTTCTGTGAAATCTGTAAATGCTCTTATCTAAACTGAACAGTTCCCACAAGAGTATAAAAATGGTAAATAGTAGATCTTAGATTTGAAGGCAGGGCTATCTGACTTCAAAGATAGTGTGCTTTCAACTAAAAAAAAATCTACACTGAATTTGTTAGTAGATTATTATAAATTAAGCCATCAGAAGAAAACCCTCCTCTTTCTGGTAGTAACACATCTCTTAGAAGAGTCCCTTGAGGAAATGGGAAATTGAGAAAAAAAATCTTTTATTAGAAGAATGAAATTAGAAAAATCTTCAGGGGAAGAAACCTGACCTGAGGATCTAAGGAACACCTGCATTACCACCGACAGACAGGGCATCAAGGCAGTGACGGTGATCAAATGAGGAGAAAGTTTGAATCATAGGAATGAAACACCTACAGGGCTCTATCCAAATATAAATGTTCCTCAGTCTAAATATTTAAATTTCTAATTATATTAAAAGACTTTTTTCTTTTTCTTTTATACCATTTTTCGTGTGGTATTATGTCGTGTATGTACACACGTGTTTTTACATATGTGTGAGTGTACACATGCATGTATGTTCATGCCAGTGAAGCCTGCCTGAGGCAGTGTATCATAAACTCAGAGCTTACTGGTAGGTTAGTCTTGCTAGATATTTTGTCATAGGGAAAGCCTATATTCATCTTCAGAGGCTACAATTAAAGGCAGGCTGACACACCCACCTCTTGTTTCTGGGGTTCTGGGTGCCAGTCTTCATACTTGTATGGTATGATTTAAATGCTGAGGCATCTCTTAAGTCCCTATAAATATTAGTATTTTATTATTAGCATTGCCAATACTAATCTATATAAAAGAATACCTGTTATTTGTGCTGCACATCCTCATGTTCTATAGTACGAGTCTTACATCTTCCTCCATGGACTCTACAAGAAGTCACTTATAATAACAACAGAGTAGAAAAGCTCCTGGTTAAGAGACTGGACTCTGGCCTGGGTGGAGCCTTACACTCCAGCTGGCCTGGTTGAATCACTTTGTCTAAGGGACCAACCCTACAAAAGTGGGTTCACATTAAGCCATGCTATAGAGATAGGCAAACTAATCATTTCATTATGAGATATAGTACCTTTCCCTCCCAGAATCCCTAGTTTGGAAACTTACGAGTTACCACCATGTAGAGTTACAAGTCTGCCCAGAAGTTATCCAGAGAAATATAACATCTTTCATCTTTCTGCATCTTTTCTAAGCATACATTATTAACACTTTAGGTTTTGTCCCAGCAGTTTAGGCTTTCCTACTCTTATTCTAAAGTTTCCCTCCCTTCCATGTGACTCTGTCTACCATATGTCTGGCCAAGCTAACTTAAATGCCATTGCTTTTTCTGTTCTCGTCCCCATTCTCCCTCTGTAGGCAACAACTGGAGTTGTAAAGCTTGCCTGTCATGTGGCTTTTCTTTTGAACATTGTGCTTCCATTTGAGTCTATTCTTAGGGGTTTTTTTAATTAATAAGATGGAGAAGCCCAAAAAGGGATGCCAATTTTCTTTATATTGAAATGGTATTGTCAGATAAAGAAGACACTACTAGCAAAACAGTAGTTTTGATTGATCTTGGATTAAGTATTAAGTTAAGATTGATCATGTCTAAACTGTTTATAAGTGGTATTCATATGCAGAAGGAGTTTAAAAGCAGATCATCACTTGATGATCAGCTGGATAAACCAGGAAAACAATCATTTGTATTAAAGTTTGAAAGTTAATTTCACTGGAATTTTAAATTAAGAAGAGAGTTATATTTTCTTAGGGCTGAGGGTGGAAGTAGAGATGGGAGATATCGATAAACAGCCTAAACTTTCATCCATAAAACAAGTTCTAGTGATACTGACAGCTATGTTCTTTTGATCATCGTGGTCATCATTACATAAAACATAGCACATGATCATATTGTATACTTTGAAGATATGCAATCATTATTCATCAAATAAATATTAAAAATTAAAGGATGAGATATATTTAAATAGAAATGGAGAAGGAAGCAGGATTTTTCAGAAGCAAAGCAAGAGTGAAATCACTGTAATGAGAATGCCAAAATGCTTTGGGAGGTCAGTGACAGTTTTAATTAGACATGAAAATCCACACTGAGCAGTTACAGAACTAATTTTGCAAAAATAAATTGCTGCAGAGTAATTGAAAACTTAGAATGTCAAGGTGAGAGTTTGAAATGAACCTTCTAATGAGAAGGAACCATAAAGGTTTGCTGTTTGCTTGTATTCTCTTCTAATGAAAGAATTATGATTGAAATTTCATTTTCAGATCACTCAGGAGTATTGATTAGTTCAGCACAGCTAAGCTCATTTGGTCTTTATTGTTTGTTTTTTTTTATATGTTTATGTTACTCAGCAAAGTGCAAATCAGATATAAGCCATCATGGCAACCATTTCAAGGAAGGACAAATGGTCACCTGCCTGCCCATCACATTTTATTTATAACTTGTATGATCTGTGATCAGGGAATCCATGAGAAGACAATGAATGATCTCTAGAAGCAATGTCCACAAAAGCAGGTCCTTAATGTGCTAAAATATATAGTACATATTCAATTACTCCGCAGTTATTCTAGAAAGAGCCATAGCAATTTCCCTGAAAAAATTTCTTTTTTATGAAAAGTATGGCAGTGGACATGGCTAAGCAAGAATTTGCAGATTAATATGTACATATTAATATGTACATATGCCAAAGAATGATATTTATTTACTTTTAGCTTTTAAAACATGTTCCACACTGATTTCTAGAATAGCTAGAAATGGCAACAACCTAAAGGTCCTCAAACTGAGGATACTGAAGATATGCTACCTATACACTATAGAATACTATTTATCTGTAAAGAAAAAATTCAAACCATGACATTGAGTAGGCAAGAAGAAAAAATAACAGTAAGGATTTTGAAAAATCCATAAGAAAGCATTTTTATTTAACTAAAATGGCACATGTGTGCACATGTATAGTTTAAATGAAGCTATAGCACTTGAGTAGGCAATAATATGCCCAAGAGTCATAGAGTACCAAGCAAAAATCACAATACTGGGCATAAGGAGCCTAGTCTGTTGGGATGCTCACCTTCCTAGACCTGGATGGAGGGGGGAGGACCTTGGTCTTCCCACAGGGCAGGGAACCCTGACTGCTCTTTGGACTGGAAAGGAAGGGGAAGGGAGTATGGGGGGATTTGGAGGAGGGCAGGAAGTGGAAATTTTTAATAATAATAATAAAAAAATTAAAAAAGAAAAATCAGCTTTCATCAAAGCTCTATGAATAATAGCAGGCCTTTTCCTTTCATCTTTCTGCTAACAATGCCTCCATTCTGTCAATGAAATGTCTAGAGTTTCAAACTGCTTAGTCATACTTTAGATATCCACACACCAATAAATGTAATGACTAAAAAAAATGTTATAATTTCCAATTTTAAGTTAAGCAAAGGTTTAGTGGAGAAGTTAACAAACTTTTTCTGAAACGCCAAATAACCAGTAGTTGGGTTGGGGCTTTGTGTGCCATGTACTTTTTTAGCCTTTATTTTTATTTCATGTGTGTTTTGCCTGCATTTGTCTGTGTACTACATGCTTACAAGGCCCTGGAAGGCCAGAAGAGGGTACTGGATTCCCTGAGACTGGAGTTACAGAAGGTTGTGAACTGCCGTATGAGTTTTGGGAATTAAACCCCAACAAGTTCTCTAGACGATCACCCAGTGTTCTTAACTTCTGACCCACATCTCCGACTCCACACCTGTACCCTTTGCTGCTGCCAGTCAATGTCACTCTGGTTTTCTACCACAAATCATGCATGATATTNCCCAGTGTTCTTAACTTCTGACCCACATCTCCGACTCCACACCTGTACCCTTTGCTGCTGCCAGTCAATGTCACTCTGGTTTTCTACCACAAATCATGCATGATATTATTCATACAAGCCGTCCAAGGAAGTTAAACTCATAGCAAGCAAAGCTAGTACTGTTTGCAGGATCTACGGGATGGGAGAAGTAGGGAGATGTGGATACGAGGTACAGTTTCCAGCTATAACACAAATTCCAGGCTGGGAAGATGTCTCAGTGGTTAAGAGGCACTGAACTCTTGCAGAAGACTGCCCAAGTTAAGTTCCAAGAACTTTGATCAGATGTTAAGTATCTGACCTGCTCTTCAGGACATGCTTCTGCTTACCCACACAAAGGTAACCACACATACACATTCTCAAAGATAATAAATCTTTCTTAAAAGATAAACAAATTGAAGGCATCCTTATAAGCAGATCTGTAATGGGCTTATTAATTAACTTATGGTAATCATCATACACTGTGCAATGATACCAGGTCATCATACAACCCCACATGTGAGTCTACATCCAAGGGGATTCACATCGGAATGTAAAACACATTCACTCCCATGACTACTAGGATATCTTTCAGACCTACAGCCTTAGCTATTGTGAACACATTCAAAATAGATTATCTTTGACAATTCAAAATGTTTAAAAGCACATTCAACTCTGTGAGGATGCAGTGAGAAGTCCCCATCTGCGAAGCAGGAAATGTCCAGACACCCAATCCATTAATGTTCTCATCTTGGACTTCTCTTCCTATTCTAAACCCATCAGAATAAAACCCTGTTGTTTATACCACATGAAGCTTAGGACATCTTATATACACATGTGAATGAACCAAGACAAGAGCTCTTCTCACTCTATAGATGATTACTTTTGTGGCTCAGAAGTTGATAAGACTTGTGTCCTAAAACATGTAAGATGGTATCAGGGTTAGTAGTGAAACCAACTTCTCTGTGTTTGCTTCCTTTCCAATCTCCTTCGTGAACTACAGTTTTAATGGTTTAGCAAAAAAAGATGGAAACCTGAGTTCAACGAGGATTCATCAAATGAAAAAATGACTAAACATGAAAGAAAGAAAAAGAGAGGGGAAGGAAGGGAGGAAGTTGGAAAAGGGAAAAAAGCAGGACAAGGAATGCAATGAGACTGACAAAATTGATGAA
>LOEQ01008735.1:47420-66839 GCA_001685075.1 Bramus lutescens
TAGAATAATCCAGGTAATTCTAGATTTTATCAAGTTGACAACTATTATTCACCATCCAACTATACCTTTGGCAACTTAACATTGACACATATTACATTTTAAATAATGTTCTTTTGATAATAAAGTTATTTAATATAATATATTCAGATCATGGTTTTTTCTCCCCTATTCAATTTCTTCCCAGTTCCTTTCTACCTACCTACCTTTCCAACTCCACACTTTCTTTCTCTCTCTCTGAAGAAAACAAACAGGTAAATAAAAAAGACAAATAAACAAGTATAAAACAAAATAAAAACTAGTAAACAAAAGGAAGACAGAGCACAAGAAATATATATAAACACACACACATACACAACACATACAAACAAAAAACGTAGAAGCTTAAAATCAGAAATCATAATACATAAGGCAGAGACAAGATTTTTAAAATGCCCAAATAAAGCTATATGAGACAAAAATCTCCAAACGATACTTCTTTGGGCAAACTTGTTTTCAATTTTCAAATGATTTTTGACTAGAGATAGCTTCTTAGGAGGGTGAGCTTGTGTACACTGCTTCATGTCAGTGACAGGACTCTGGTTCGGATCCGTGCAGAACATAGATATGCTGCGACAGTTTCTGTGAGTTCCTATGTGTGTCAGTCCTGTTGTGTCTGGAAAGCACTGTTTCCTTAATGCCATCCATTTCCTCTGTTTCTTACAATATTTCTGCTTCCTCTTCTGAATAGTTACATGAGTCCTGAGGAGAGAAATTTGATGAACACATCCCATACCGGACTGAATGTTCTGAGGTTTCTCACACTCTGTACATTATCTTTTTGTGGGTGTTCCCATCTACTTTAGGAGAAAATATCCTTAATGATGGTTAAATGAGACACTGATTTATCAGTATATCAAAATATCATTAGGACCCATTTCATTGTTATGTCCTTTAGCAGAACAGTAGTATTTGATTTTCCCCCTAGGCATTTCCTGTATCAGGTTCTTGGCCCCAGAGCAGTGATAGGCATGGGTTCCATCTTATAGAATGAGCTTAAATTCAATCAAATAATCTTTGGTTACCCCCACAATGCTTGTGTCCCTATGGTACCAGCATATTGTGCAGGCAGGTCACCACAGTAGATGAAAGGTTTTGTAGCAGGGTTGGAAAGACATCATTTTGAAACCACTGTTTTCCACTCCTTGTCTCTATATTCTCACAACAATGTTACAATCAAAAGTGCATTCAGTTTAGCTTTAAAAGTTCCAATAACAGTATGTTAAAAAGTAAAAAGATCAGAGTCTTTTAACTGTGTGTTACTATAAAATAAAACCAAGTTGCATACTTCTATATATACTTCCAATGTTTAATGTACAAAACACATATTTTTATTCAAAAAGGAAGAGGCAGGATAGTGTGTAATGATCAAACCAAAACAGAAACAAAGCCCCAGCAGAGAAAGCACTAAGTCCTATAGTTGTATGTTCAGCATCTGAGGCTTATGGTGAAACCCCAGGACCTGGTGGCCAACCCTACTCCCCTCACTTTGCCACCCACAGCATAGATTGTCTCTCTTGTGTTAACTACACTCAGTATTTACTATTCTCTTTAAATCACCAATGTTCCAGCGACTCCATTAAGATTTTAGCTTCACATAAACAGTCACTGTTCTATTGCTGCGAAGAGATACCATGGCCTTGACAACTCTTATAAAAGAAAATATTTAATGGTCACCCATTGTGAATAGATCTTCTCTGTTTGATCAGTATAATAATACCCATAGGCATGACCCATTGCTCAGTTGATCTTGGACTTTCCCAAGCTGAAAGTAAATACTAGCAATCCTAGAGAGGGAAGACAAGTAAATATATTTATTCAACTTTCCACATGGTAACTGTGCATTTTGTAGTCATTTTTAAACTTAATTCTCCTTATCCCCTGTCATATCCATTCAAACTCAGAGTCTTCTGAAATTTCTTTCCAAATTCCCTTACAAACTGTTTGTTATACACCCTATGTCATTTTGTCACTGCTGCCACATCTTATGTGTACCTTACTCTGTTGACAGAGGCTACATTTGTTTCCCAGCTTTCCAGGCCTGAAATAATCACACAGAAATTATATTAATTGCAATATTGTTTGCCCAATGACTCTAGCATATTCTTAGCTAGCTCTTATATCTTAAATTAACCCATTTCTATTAATCTGTGTATCACTATATGGTTGTGGCCTACTGGCAAGGTTCCAGCATCTGTCTCCTCTGGTGGCTACATGGCATCTCTTTGACTCTGCCTACCTCTCCTCCTCTATTTGCTTGGAATTCCTGATTTGTCCTATTCTGCACTGCAATAGGCCGCAAACAGATTCTCTATTAACTAATGGTATTCACAGCATACAGAAGGGAATCCCACATAACTTCACCTTTTCTGTTTACATAAAAAGGAAGGTTTTAACTTTAATGTAGCAATATTACACACAACAAAACAGTTATCAAGCAAGAATTACAGTTACAATATTTATATCTACTTTACCTTTTTCATAACTAAGGAAAACTCTAACTGTAACCATCTATTCTTCAACTTCATCAAAGACCCCAGAAGGATCTAATATTACCTATATAAACAGGAAGTGCATTGTAAGCAACTTCCAAAACTCTAGAACTGACAGATACTTCTCACTGCCTAGACAGTCACCCAAAGTTTTTCTGTAACACTGGGGCATCCATCTTTAGCCAATAGGTCCATAGTATTCAGCAGACTTTTCCATTAAGCAGGAAATTTCAAAGACAGTTCTGCCTATATTGGNCTAGTAAACAAAAGGAAGACAGAGCACAAGAAATATATATAAACACACACACATACACAACACATACAAACAAAAAACGTAGAAGCTTAAAATCAGAAATCATAATACATAAGGCAGAGACAAGATTTTTAAAATGCCCAAATAAAGCTATATGAGACAAAAATCTCCAAACGATACTTCTTTGGGCAAACTTGTTTTCAATTTTCAAATGATTTTTGACTAGAGATAGCTTCTTAGGAGGGTGAGCTTGTGTACACTGCTTCATGTCAGTGACAGGACTCTGGTTCGGATCCGTGCAGAACATAGATATGCTGCGACAGTTTCTGTGAGTTCCTATGTGTGTCAGTCCTGTTGTGTCTGGAAAGCACTGTTTCCTTAATGCCATCCATTTCCTCTGTTTCTTACAATATTTCTGCTTCCTCTTCTGAATAGTTACATGAGTCCTGAGGAGAGAAATTTGATGAACACATCCCATACCGGACTGAATGTTCTGAGGTTTCTCACACTCTGTACATTATCTTTTTGTGGGTGTTCCCATCTACTTTAGGAGAAAATATCCTTAATGATGGTTAAATGAGACACTGATTTATCAGTATATCAAAATATCATTAGGACCCATTTCATTGTTATGTCCTTTAGCAGAACAGTAGTATTTGATTTTCCCCCTAGGCATTTCCTGTATCAGGTTCTTGGCCCCAGAGCAGTGATAGGCATGGGTTCCATCTTATAGAATGAGCTTAAATTCAATCAAATAATCTTTGGTTACCCCCACAATGCTTGTGTCCCTATGGTACCAGCATATTGTGCAGGCAGGTCACCACAGTAGATGAAAGGTTTTGTAGCAGGGTTGGAAAGACATCATTTTGAAACCACTGTTTTCCACTCCTTGTCTCTATATTCTCACAACAATGTTACAATCAAAAGTGCATTCAGTTTAGCTTTAAAAGTTCCAATAACAGTATGTTAAAAAGTAAAAAGATCAGAGTCTTTTAACTGTGTGTTACTATAAAATAAAACCAAGTTGCATACTTCTATATATACTTCCAATGTTTAATGTACAAAACACATATTTTTATTCAAAAAGGAAGAGGCAGGATAGTGTGTAATGATCAAACCAAAACAGAAACAAAGCCCCAGCAGAGAAAGCACTAAGTCCTATAGTTGTATGTTCAGCATCTGAGGCTTATGGTGAAACCCCAGGACCTGGTGGCCAACCCTACTCCCCTCACTTTGCCACCCACAGCATAGATTGTCTCTCTTGTGTTAACTACACTCAGTATTTACTATTCTCTTTAAATCACCAATGTTCCAGCGACTCCATTAAGATTTTAGCTTCACATAAACAGTCACTGTTCTATTGCTGCGAAGAGATACCATGGCCTTGACAACTCTTATAAAAGAAAATATTTAATGGTCACCCATTGTGAATAGATCTTCTCTGTTTGATCAGTATAATAATACCCATAGGCATGACCCATTGCTCAGTTGATCTTGGACTTTCCCAAGCTGAAAGTAAATACTAGCAATCCTAGAGAGGGAAGACAAGTAAATATATTTATTCAACTTTCCACATGGTAACTGTGCATTTTGTAGTCATTTTTAAACTTAATTCTCCTTATCCCCTGTCATATCCATTCAAACTCAGAGTCTTCTGAAATTTCTTTCCAAATTCCCTTACAAACTGTTTGTTATACACCCTATGTCATTTTGTCACTGCTGCCACATCTTATGTGTACCTTACTCTGTTGACAGAGGCTACATTTGTTTCCCAGCTTTCCAGGCCTGAAATAATCACACAGAAATTATATTAATTGCAATATTGTTTGCCCAATGACTCTAGCATATTCTTAGCTAGCTCTTATATCTTAAATTAACCCATTTCTATTAATCTGTGTATCACTATATGGTTGTGGCCTACTGGCAAGGTTCCAGCATCTGTCTCCTCTGGTGGCTACATGGCATCTCTTTGACTCTGCCTACCTCTCCTCCTCTATTTGCTTGGAATTCCTGATTTGTCCTATTCTGCACTGCAATAGGCCGCAAACAGATTCTCTATTAACTAATGGTATTCACAGCATACAGAAGGGAATCCCACATAACTTCACCTTTTCTGTTTACATAAAAAGGAAGGTTTTAACTTTAATGTAGCAATATTACACACAACAAAACAGTTATCAAGCAAGAATTACAGTTACAATATTTATATCTACTTTACCTTTTTCATAACTAAGGAAAACTCTAACTGTAACCATCTATTCTTCAACTTCATCAAAGACCCCAGAAGGATCTAATATTACCTATATAAACAGGAAGTGCATTGTAAGCAACTTCCAAAACTCTAGAACTGACAGATACTTCTCACTGCCTAGACAGTCACCCAAAGTTTTTCTGTAACACTGGGGCATCCATCTTTAGCCAATAGGTCCATAGTATTCAGCAGACTTTTCCATTAAGCAGGAAATTTCAAAGACAGTTCTGCCTATATTGGCAGTTTGTCAGTCACTTTCTTCTGTGTCCTGCAGAATGTTTGGCAGACTCTTTCATGAAGTAGGGGACCATAAGGACTGTCTCACCTTCTTTAGGCAAATTTAGCAGTCCTTTTTCTGAGTGTCCTCCATGCCCAGTTCATATAGCATGCTGTCAAGCAGTCCAGGACAGAGCAGTTTCTTGCCCAAATCTAACAAAACTTCATAAAAAGCCTCTTCAATGCCCATTATCCTCTTAAAGTAGATTGGTGCTGCCAGGATCAGATGTGCCTCATTGTCATAAAAATCTTACGTTCTTAAAACACTTTAAATGCCATATTCCATAGGTCTTTGAAAGGTTTAAAGAATAGCTATCCATCTGAACTATATCTCTGTATATATAGAAAATATTTCTCTGTACATCTAGAAAAAGCTAACATGACCATAAATTTGACTATTATAAATGACTGTCTCTTAACCTGTATTTCTTAATTATATATCAGATTTTTTAAAAAGCTGCACAAATACAATACCTTAATCAAGAACAGAAATATTTGTGTAACAAAATTGACCTTAAATTTGTATCAAAATACCAAGATCCATACCAATGCAAAATATTCACCTCTATATCATATCACCCTTTAAATGTAAACAAATATAAAAAATATTTGAGAATTTGGGCATAGTTCTCTCCAAACTGCTTCCTGCTTTTGTTGGGCAAAGTAATTTTAAGTTTTGTGGAGACCTTTCAGGGGGTCTTGTTCTGTCAAACCACATTAGTCCTGGAAATAATCCACCCATTCTCATCCTCTGTGGAAACAAAAGCAGAACCTCTTTTCTAAAGCAACATATCCTTAGACCCAAATTTTGAAGTCAAGATAATTTTAAGATGTATATGTTGGTTTAGCTTAGCAGTCTGTACCATGAAATTTCTCTCTGTTCTTAGATCATTCACAGTTAATAAATTCAAAGAAAACACAATAATATATGTAATCCTTACTCTCTGTGTATATTCCATATTTACATGACTTATTTTTCTTTACTCCTTTAATTTATGATTGTCTGTGCTGTCTCTTGAAAAGCTTTGTCTTATGTTTTTTTTTAAAAAAACATTTACTTCTTTTTATAACTGTTAATATTCTTATTCCTCTCTCTCTCTCTCTCTCTCTCTCTCAAGCCTATGTACACTTATCCAACACTGTGACCCATTTAGAGGTCCTTTTTTTGTCTGAATCTGTCTTTATTGCATATCTGTAATAATTTTCTGACCAGGAGTACTTGTAAAATGCTAAGCAACATAGCTAGGACTAAGGCAACATGGTGGAGGTTTGTTCTGCACCAACTCTCTGAGCCATACTCAAAGCCCCATTTCTAGGCATACAGCAGGTCTATGTCACCATTAAGCATTTCGTAACATTCTACTCACAGACCCCATTTAAAGTGCTTGGCCACCTGAAAGAGTCAGGTTAGTTTGTGCAACTAACACCAACTAGGAAGCTGTCATTTTGAAACCTTGTGTTTTTTGCTGTTAATGCTGAATCAGGAAGACCTCTCTTAAAAGAGCCATGGTGCCCCTGTTTGCTGCCAGCAAAAAAAAAAAGCCTATATGAAAAAGTATAGCTACTAAGAAGTCATGCTTTGCTCCCATTTTTATGGGTCTTCATGTGCTCTTTTTTATTTTTTAGCTTTTTAAAAAAATCTTATGTGGATTCATGCCCCAGATAAAGAAATTACTTTTCACCACATCATTACTCTAACATGAATATCCTGCTTTCACAGAATCATCTGCATTAATTTTCTTTTGATTTACTATGGCATTTCACAGATTAAGAATGAGATTGTGATATTCTTATTCATTTATTTAATACAGTCAGTCTAAATTCTTCTCCATGGCTATTCTAGATCTATGTTTCCTTCAGGGCTCACTGCATATGTAACTTTAGCTAGGCCTATATAGTGAGTGCTATATAAATACTTCAGCATGGAGGAATGAAAATATTTGGTTTCAGACTGGCTGAATTTCCCTAGCACATTGGTCAAGCTAATGAATCTCACACTTTCTCCTTACAAAAATTAATATGCAGCTATTTCAAATGGTTGTAATAATTCTATATGAAAGCATAACATACTTGACACAGTATTAACATAACAAATGTAAGTTTCTTTCCACGGGTACTAGCTAAATTCTTTTTCTGAAAGCAATAAAAAAATTGATCCTAGCCAATGCATACACAGAGGAAATTCAGTGAAAAGGGATAGGCTCACAGTAAATAAATGGGAATGAGGCAAGTTGAGAACAGAGTACAAGTCTGAGACATATCAGTTAAAAGTTAAATAAATGATGAATAAAGGACTGTCAATTTATCTCTTCTTCCTTTCATTAAAGATTCACATATAGGTTGAGAGTGCACTTTCAGGTTAAGCTGTCTCTTCTGTCTGAGAGTGGTAGGGGTCTCTGATGATCAGTTCAAAAAATCCAAGAGAGTCAGCACTGCATAGTCCAATTAGACAACTTTCAAGTTTCACTCCAACTGAAAAGAACTGTTACAAATAACTGCAGAGGGGACAGATTCCAGCCTTCCATACATGTCACCATGGCCTCCTACTCAGAAGTGGACATGTACAACAGAGATCACCAGAAACTTCAGTAGGTTTTCAGAAAAAAAAATAGAAAGGATGGGAGCAAGGAGGAAAAAGTAGAAGAACTTACCCTGGAGGAAACCAATAAATCAAGGAACTAACCACACTCTATAAAATCTCAAGTGTTGTTCTTAGGGAGTCACAAGATATTTCTATAAGGAACACAATATCATGGCTATAAAGAAATATTAGATGGAGAATAAAAATAGTTTTTAGAAATATGTTTCTATTACATAAGAATTCACAGAAAAGACTAATACGAACAGAGATAAAGGGCATGCCAGCTGAAGTTCTTGAAAATTCCCATGACCTGGAGTAAAATATTAAAAAAGTAGAAGAGTTAATTGACACTGAGGCTAAAGCTAGAAAACCCAATGAAGATCTTCCACAAAGATGACAGTGGTGATGAGGGAAAGAAATAATCACAACAAAAGCATTGAATAAACTGTCTCAAAACAAAACCAAGAAAAAGTATACAAACAAAAAGCATGACACTCCACCCTCTCCATCCTGTCATATCCTGCACACACTGTGCTAGAGTCTAGTCAAGTGAATCATAGGTTTTATTTCTCTGCACCCTCCTCAAGGCCCTAGATCTGGCCCATGCCCCCCCCCACATGGCCACCAAACTCCATATCCAGCCAGGACATGCATCACTATTGTTCTTGAACAAACAGAAATCTATGTACCATATTCTAGCCTCTCTGCATGACCAGAACCTGCATATGTTATGCTAGAGTCTAAATAATGTAAGTTCCCCTGATCCTTCCACGCAACCTCCCACACCAAACCTAGATGTCTTTCAATGGAAGAATGGATAAAGAAATTATAGTACATACACAGTGGAGTATTATTCAGCTGTTAAAAACAACGACATCATGAAATTTTCAGGCAAATGGATTGAATTAGAACAAAATCATCCTGAGTGTGGTAACCCAGACCCAGAAAGACAAAAATAGTATATATTCTCTTGTAAGTGATTTTAGCTGTAATGTAAAGGATAACCATGCTGCAATCCACAGGCACAAAGAAGCTGAATAACAAGAAGGGTTTGGGGGCAGGGGATGCTTGGATCTCCCTGGGAAGGGAAAATAGAATAGATTTGGGGAGTGTACTGGGGGTAGGTGGAGATGAGAACATGAGGGATCAGGTGGGGATGGGGTGGTGGGGGAGAGTAATGAAGAGATAACTGAAGGGGGGAATTTCATAGTGAGTTAGAAACTTAGTGCAATGGAAACTCCCAGGAATCTACAAGGGTGACTCATGGTATAACTGGTAATAGGGATATAGCCTGAAATGATCACCTGCTATAGCCAGGCAAGATTTCCAGTGGAGGGAATAGGACAATAACTCAGTCACACAACCATCAACTTACAATTTGTCCTGCCTCTAGGATGTGCTGGGGTAAAGGTGGTACAGAAATTGGGAGAGTGGCCTGTCATGGAAGTTTGCATCCAAAGAGAATGGCATTGTTAGGAGCCGTGATGCTGCTGAAGGAAGTGTGTCACTGTAGGGGCAGTCTTTGAGGCTTCTTCTGTTCAAGCTTCTCTCAGTTGTACACTAAGAGGGTGCACTCTGCTCCATGTTGCCGCCTGGTCAAGATGTAGCCAGCCAGCACCATGTGTGCCTGCACACTGCCATGCTCCCCATCATGATGATAATCGACTGATCTTCTGAAATTTCAACTCATCAACACAATTAAATGTTTTCTGAAATTTTAACTCATCAACACAATTAAATGTTTTCCTTTATAAGAGTTGGCATGGTCATGGTGTCTCTATAAAGCAATAGAAACCCTTTGATATGAAGTTTATATCAGGGTCTGGGTATTGCTGTGATAGGCCTGACCATGCTTCTGTTTGGAGGAATTTGGACTTTGTTATTTTGGGTTAGGAAAGCAATGGAATGCTTTAGCACTGCTTAATGGGCCACACACTAGTAAAACCATGGAAGATAATGGTGCTGATAATGACTTAAACTGTCTGGGAACAGATCAAGAGGTTTCAGTGGAGAAGAGCTTTAGTATGTTGCCTAGAAATCATTCTTGTGAAGAATGTGGCTACTTTTGCCCTTGTTCGAAGGCTAAAGTGAAGAGTTTTAGATGAGTTCTGTTGGCAGAAGAAAGCTCAAAACAACCTAGTATAGACTGTTGTGGTAACTCTAATGAAGGTTTATAATGAAAAGGAACAAACTAAGCAGGATAAATTACAAAAAAATGTAAAATTTAAGGAGAAAAGAGAACACCAGGAAGTGAAATGGAACTAAGTCTTGTGTTCAAGTAGATAAACAGGTTAAGAAGTAGAATGAAGGAAGCTGTAACTACAGGGCAAGGTTTACCCAATTATATTTCCAACTTATGAAAGGGATTTAAAGGAAAACTTAGAGCTGGGTATCATTATGATCACCTTTAATACCAGCACGGGGAAGACAGAGACTTGCAGATCTCTGAGTTTGAAACCTGCCCTGTCTATAGAGCAAGTTTCAGAACAGCCAAGTTTAGGCAGTGAAGTACAAAACGCTGGTGAAGATGTAATTGAATGAGGAGGCCATATTCTATTCCCAGCAAACAGCAAAACTTAGCAGCTTCAAGCACATGGTTCTGGATTAAGAGTTAGGATAGAATAAACAGGTTATGGAATCTGCCTCCATGTCTAGGGAAAGCTCCTGAGGCAAGCCATGTGTCAGGGATGTCCCTTAATGAAGGCCTAGAGAGGCCATTGCATGAAGCTGTGAAATGGGTACCTGGATTGCCTTGGAGACCCCAAGATGTCGAAGATGCCAGAATCATGGGTTACCTGCCAAGGGAAGCTGCTAGTAGAGAGTGGAACCAGCCCAAGAAAAAGAAGTATATTGTAATGAACAAAACTGGAAGGAGTTGGAGATCTGAAGGGTGCTTTAATAGCAGACATGGAGATGCAGATTTTGGATTCTGCCCAGCTGGCTCTTGGTCTTGCTTTGGTCTAAGACTTCCTCACTGTGCTCCCTTCCATATGTTTTGGAATGGTAATGCTATCCTGTACCATTATATGATGAAAGCATGTGATCTGCTTTTCATTTTAATTTTATGGGGGATTAGAGTTAAGAGATTGCATGAATCTCAGAAGAGATTTGTAAACTTACACTTTTAAATAAGTTTTAGATAGTTATATGAGACTATGGAGACTTTTGAAGTTGGACTGAATGTCTTTTGCATTACGATATGTCTACAAGCCTTTGGGAGCCAAGGAATGGAATGTGGTGGTTTAAACAAAAATGATCCCCAAAAGGAGTGGCGCTGTTGGGAAGTGTGGCCTTATTGTTTTAGGTGTGGTCTTGTTGGAAGAAGTGTGTCATTGTGGGGGCAGGCTTTGAGATCTCATACATGGTTAAGTCATGCCCAGTGAGACAGACCATTTCCTGTTGTGTGTGCATCGCATCAATATATAGCCGTGCTTTCTCCAGCACCATGCTCGATTCACAATGATAGTGGACTAAACCTCTGAAACTAGAGGCTGCCAACTCAGTTAATGTTTTTCTTTATAAGAGTTGACATGGTCACAGTGTCTCTTTACAGCAATAGAAACTCTAACTAAGACAATGACCATCAGGGGAGTGGCATCCCTAAGGTGCAATAATGGCATAAACAGTAGCTTCTTATTTGGACGCAAAGTCTGCTCAGCTCGAGGGAAATTGTGGCTAGTGATAAAATCCTAGTTAACTACTTAACTACTGCAGCAGAGAGAATTCACAGATTTTGGAGAAGAAACCAACAATAGCACACACACACACACACACACACACACACACACACACATATATATATAATTCTTAACTACATTCTAAATATTTGTCCTTATAAATATTGTCCTTACAGATCAGAATAGGTCTCCCAGCTCCCCAAACACTTTAGCTTTCAGCAGGTGTAGACAATTATAGAAAAACAACAAACAGTTAAAATGAAGATAATAAAACAAATAACTGTCACAGCTCCATCCTATACAGCTCTGACACAATTTCTGTACTTAAATTCAGGGATCCAGTGGAATAGGGGGTGAAAAGATTTAAGAGTGAGAGAAACAGGAAACTTTCTGTGAGAGAGTTTGTCATCTAGGAGTGTCAGCGAAGCTATATTCATGAAAACTCATCAACATGGTTGCCTAAACAAAACCTGAACAAGTACAATAAGAGACATGTTGACATGGTATGGGTAAATTGTGCAGGACCTCAAAGCTAGACAATGAATTGGAGAAATGTCTTCCCTGGAGAAGAGCTCCCAAACTGGTTATATAATCCTAAGTAGTCAGCCATAAAATCATGTACATATAAGAAACATTATATGGACTGAATCGGTTTTATTTATGTATTTAGGCATATACTTCAGGATACATACACATATACAACACACACACACATACACACACACATACACACACACACATACACACACTGTGCAACAGCAGTTAAAGTAGAATCCACGAGTGATGTGGGATTCCCCTGGTATGCTGTGAATACCATTGGTTAATGAATAAATCTGCTTTGGTCTACAGAAAAATAGAATTGAGTAAGGTGGGGATTCCAAGCAGATAGAGGAAGAAAGAAGGCAGAGTCAGGAGGATGCCAGGCAGCCACAGGTGGAGACAGACACCCGGGAATCTTGCTGGTAAACCATGTGCCTTGTGGTAAAATACAAAATGATAGAAATGGGTTATTTAAGATGTAAGAGCTGGCTAAAAATACACTTAAGCTATTGGTCAAGCAGTGTATTAATTAATACAGTTTCTATGTAATTATTTTGAGTCTGGGTGACCAGGAACAAACAAGTAGCCTCTGCCTACACAGGAGCAGACATGCAAGAAATGGTTGGAGGGTGGAAAAGGGAGAGGGAGACCAATGGAATTGCATTTTATTTTTAGAAAATAAAAAGTAATTAAAAGGTAAGCAAAACATAAGACCTCATTATAGCACTTGAAGGCTGAACTAGAAAATTTTAAGAACTTTCAAAGAAATACAATAGAGTAGCCATGACACAGTACATCTATTTAATCATACTGAATGTTAGACGTCCCAAGGTTTTGAGCGGAGAGAGAAATTGAACTTAAAATTATTTATGACGGAACAAGGAAGAGGGCAAAGAGGAAGAGAAATTAAAGAAAGCAAAAATGATACTTGGGGGTTGCAAAAGTCTACAAGGAATAGTTCTACTTTCTCCATGAAGAAAATCTTCAAAAAACGTTTCAAAACAGGAAAATAAGGCAGGACACAGAGGAGATGAGGTACAGTTCTATTCAAGTCTTAGCATGACTAGATCTCTGAGCCAGGAAAACAAGGTCTCTCTTTCTCTTTGTGGTGCAGTGACTGTGTGGTCCCAAAGGGCTGTGCACTGAACCGCATCAATTTTAAAAATGGTATGGTCTGTGGCACTCCAAGTAGATTTTTGCATAAATACTGAAATATTAACAAATAGTTTAGAGAGTATAATATAAATACAGATGAAAATGTCAAATGTAGAGGAGAAATATAAGAGGTAAATTTAGCAAAATATGACAGATTCCTTAGCTTACATATTAGAAAGTTAATAGAAGATGACTAATCTTAATAAATAAAGATAAACAAGAGGTCTTAAAGGTTCCCAAATATTTGAAGAATTAATATAATGTAACCAACCAAAATTTCAGTATATAAATATAATTCTCACTATAAATGTTTTCACTTTTTCTGTAACTTGACATTATTAAAAAACATTTAAAATTAGCACAAGGAAAAGGCAGACACTGAAGTCTCCATTTTGATTTCAAAATACACTCTTCTTAGGCTGTGTAGATGGAAGTTTCTGTTCTGCCTGGTCCCACAGCCATTCAGTACCAAATAAACACACAGAGGTTATATTAATTATAAACTTCTAGGCCTATTGCTCAGGCTTGTTACTAACTACCTCTTGCAGCTCAAATTTACCCATAATTCTTATCTATGTTTAGCCATGTGGCTTAGTACATTTTCTCAGTAAGGCATTTTCATCTTTCTTCCTTATGACTGTGTCTCTGCCTTTCTTCTTCCCAGAATTCTCCTAGTCTGGTTGTCCTGGTTACTGGCCAATCAGTGTTTTATTAAACTAATGCAAGTGAAAAATCTTTACAGTGCAGGTAAGCATTATCCCACAGCAATGTTGTGTTTTTAACAAGTGTTTACTAGTCTATAAATTTCATACCGAAGAAGTCTTCGTAGTGAAGAAGATGTTTGTCAAACAGACTTTTCATGAGGCCGTGGATGTTCCATGAAGTGGTGTGGCCAACTTTGTCTACTCTGGGGCCATCAGTTCCTGAGAACTATTGTTGCTTGCTATGTGACAATTCTTAGTTTTTATTTATTCTGTGCCTTGAAGGTTGCTGTGCTACATAGTTGTAACCTTGATACAAACTAGTGTCTTCTGGGAACAGATAATCTCAGTTGAGCAACGCCCCCATTATACTGAGCTATAGGCATGTCCATGTGGTTTGTTGTTGTTATTGTTGTTATTGTTGTTGTTGTTATTCAAGGATTGATGTTTGAGAACCCAAACCACCATGAGTAATGACCCTTCTGGGCGGGTGATTCTGAATTTTATGAGAAAGCAAACTGAGCAGCTCTAGCTGAGCAAGCCAGCAAGCAGCCTACCACCATGGCCTCTGTTTCAGTCTCTACCTCCAAGTTCCTGCTTTGAGTTTCCTCCCCCACTTCCCACAGTGATGGACTGTAAAGTAGAAATGTAAGCTGAAATAAACCCTTTCTCTCCCTGTTACTTTAGTCATTTTTTCTTATCACAACAACAGAAAATTATGAGGATAAATGCTAAACAGAACCTCTGGCCTCTATTCCTTAGAGGCCAATAGTCCCCATTCCACCGAGACATCCACAAATGTCTTCAGGTGTTATTAAGTGTCTCCAAGGGAATAAAAGTGTCCTACCTGAGAATACTGAGTATGACTTTTGACTATGGAAGTATCTCAAACAAATGGTCTCTTTTTGTTTGCAAAATCTTTCTGTCCTTTGAACGCAATGAATTTTCTTCCATTCTGTTAAATTCAACCAGCATTTATGAGTGCCAGTTCTTCCCAGCTCTGTGCCCAGTACACACATATCTGACAAAATTTCCTCCTTAAGAAAAATGAATGAAGAGTATTTACACTGGCATTCTCTACCTGGATATTTACTTTATTCCCTGACCTCACGCCGAGTGGAAATTGTCACACATTTTATTTTGCCTCATGCATGGTCTTAGTAGTTGCTAGGGCTGGTTCAGAGAGTTTTAGTAAAGCCTTCTAATTTCCATATATTAAAATACAGCAGTGAGGAAAAATTACATTGTTGAAGACAGTAAATAAAGCTGAAAGTAGTAATCATAAACACTGGTTGGTTCATGAAAATTTGAATAAATCAAACACTTAATAAGCACATTTAGTATAATTAAAAGATAGTAGAATAGTATGCATCAAAGTTTCTAGAACAAATCCATGTTATATTGTAGATATCAAAACTGGAAAACTGTAATTTGCAGCATAAATTTTCATTTATTATGTTTTAGGCTTAAAAGTCACTATATGATTGTTATGTTTGCCTTGAAGAAGCTAAATTACAATTCCTTTAAAAGTTATAGATTCCATAGTTTGCCTAAAAGAATATTGCAAATTATTTTTTATAAAAGTGATATGAATCTCTTTCTTCTACATTGGGTTATATTTTTAATTATTTTTTCTTTAAAGAGAATCATTTTTAAAAAGAATATGTATCAATGAACATGCTTAATCATAACTCTTATGGATAAACATGTTAATATAAAAGTAAACAGCAGCTGTTAGAGTGGAAATTTGAAATTTATTTTCGTTAAATTATATTTATGCATAAAGATCTTATTCGTTGAGGAGAAAGTGTGAGACTCATAGTGGCCTACTTTAGTCCTTTTATATGGAGGATAATCCTGTTGCTCCTCAGAGTGAATATGTCTGGGGGTGTTCTGAGCAGGCAGCTTATCTCGGTGGTGTGTGTGTGATATAACACACATATGTATATATATATATACACATACATATGTATCACAGCTAGAGTATGTTAGCCTTCCTATAAAAATGTTCAAACAAGCCAGTATTTATTAATGTACCATTAGAAAATGGCCACTGTATAGCATTTATCAAGGAGAGTACTTGAACTTTCACTAAGTATTTGTTGTAGGAAAATATGCTAAGCTTTTCCGTATGATATAATCTGAGGGAAGAGATTTGTTTCTTGATAAAACCCATACCCTCCTTTAAAGAACAAAAGTTGCAAATGTTTCTTCTTATGTTTGCCTAAGTACAGAGGCTTCCACTCTCCAGCTCTTCACTGTTCACTTCTATATATGATTTATGTCATCTGTTTTGGCAAAATTTTTATAGAAGTTTGAATAAAAATTTGTGTGCCATATTTTTCTCTGTTGCTATCCCAGTGTACCTAGTCACTAAATTGGTAAATTTATTTTCATTTCTGTGTATGTGTTCCTCTCATTTTCTTCTGAATGTTCAGGAATTGGAGTTAAGTAATTCCTAAATTTTGGCCAATGGGACAGCTACAACAACTGCAGAAGGAGTCATTCCCAAAACCTTTTTTCCTTCCTTGTTTGGACTGATGTTAAGGGGCCAGAAAACAGCCTCTACCTTTGGGAACTCTTGGAAAATCTTTTCTCTTTGATGACATCTGGTGTAATGAATTCATGGTACTTTGGGAAACCCAGATACTGGTTAGTGAAATAGGAGCCATCGCTATGGGAAGATCCAGATTCAGAAAGGCAAATCTACCCCTTGCCCCCTGGTCACGGAAAGCTTTTCCCTCATTTGCAGCCTACCACTACAAAGGTATATGAGTCCATTGTATGACCTACTACCCCCACCACCCAGGAAAATGAAAGTATCAATTTTTCTCCCTTTATTGAAAATAGATTCTGGTGCAGGACAATTGTCTATATTCTGTTAATTATGTTTTAAATAAACATTAATTGGCCAGTAGCCAGGCATGAAGTACAGGCAGGACAACCAGACAGGAAGTAGAGGCGGGTCAATGAGAATAGGAGAATTCTGGGAAGAGGGAAGCTCTCTCTGCAGTCCTGTCCAGACACAGAAGAAGCAAGATGTGACTATGCCGCTGAAAAAGGTACTGAGCCATGCGGCTAACACAGATAAGAATAATGGGCTAATGTAACTTATAAGAGTGAATAAGAAGCCTGAGCTAATGGGCCAATCAGTTTATGATTAATGCAGACCTCTGTGTAATTTCTTTGGGACTTAACAACTCCGGGAACTGGGCAGGACAGGAACCTCAGGCAACAAGATGCTTTTCTCATACAATATATCCTAATTACATCTTCCCTCCCATTACTCCTCCCAGTCCCCAACACACACTCGCAGCTCTTCCCATCTGGTTCCACACCCTTTCTGTCTCTAATTAGAAAGCAACAGGCTTTTAAGATATAATAAAAGAAAGCATAATAAGATAAAATTAAGCCATCAAATAGAAGTTGGACAAGTCAAACCAAGAGAAGGAAAAAAGTCCAATAGAAGGCAGAATAAGCAGAGATCCACTCATTCACTGACTCAGGAGTTCCATGAAAGTCCTAAACTAAAGGCTATAATATCTAACTATAGGACCTGGTGCATACCTGTGCACTCCGTGTGCTTGCTGCTTCAGTCTCATATGACCTTTGCTCAGTTGATTCAGAATGCCTTGTTCTTCTGGTGTCTTCCATACTCTCTGTTTTTTATGCTCTTTCTTCTTCCTCTTTTGCTGCATTCTAAGAACTCTAAGGGGAGGGATTCAATGGAGCTCCCTCTCTCCTCTCTGTAATGTCTGGTTGAATTTGTTCCCATCTTCTGATGGAGGAATCGTCTCTGGTGATGGCTGAATAAGGCACTGATCTATGAGTATATCAAACTATAATTAGGAGTCATATATCATTACTATTATTGTATGACTCTTTTGTAGATATGAATAAATGTCTATTCCCCAGATAGGCACTAATGGCAAACAGATGCATATTCCTACATTGGTGAACCAATGAGTTTACTGGAGTTACTTACTGAAACATGGTTGACTCAAACAGATTAATTTATCATACTCCCTGCCATACTAGCTCCACACAAGTTTTCTTTCATAACTATTTACTTTAGTAAATGTTTCCTCTTATGTAGCTTATTCCACAGGCCTTGTGAATTTTTAACTGCCCAAATGTTTCCTGAATTCTACACTTCCTAAGCTTCATGACCTCCTTCTGTTTCATTAGCTTTCTGAGTCATATGAGACAGGAAAATGGTGTGATCCAAAAGTAGGTGCACAACATAAGTTCTTCACTCTGGTCTATTCCCTTTAATCCCTCACCACTACACCTATCTCCTGATGTTGTAATTGTAGATTTTCATCTTTGGCTATTGCACTTAAGCAAATTATGTGAATACAGGAATAGAGATGTCATTCTCTGTAACAGTACAGGTCATCCATCAGATATGTGAATGAATAGGTTAAGTGATGAATTACTGAAATAAGTTGTTTAATAACTCCCATGATAGTCTATGATTTAGAGCATCAGAATTCCTTCTGATAGATTATAGAGAAGCCATTTGGGTAGTCTATTAATTTTACCCCAGCAGTCAGCTGTACTTTTAGGTGTAACCAGAGCTTCTTTGTTTGGTGCTTGAAACTTAAATAGAAAAAATATGTCTTGTCTTTAAGAATATGGTACTGGAATCTATTGTAAGAAGTCTTCTATGCTGAGATTATATACTCTGCCTAATTCTTTCAAGATCATCTCCATCTTCTATCAAAACAAGAAGCAGAAGCTAGAAAAACAGTTGGTAATTTTTTGGTAGAAAATATAAATAACCAGCATCTAGTTTATAATGTATTATGTCTTTTTCTTAACTTGTTTGTTTATAGGATAATATGTCATGCAGTTGACCTATTAAACTATTGATGTTTAAGTGACTAGAAAGGTTAGTTAATATAGTAAATAAATACTTCTAAAGATTGGATCCAGTTCGTTGATAGAAAAGGCAATAAAAAATAATGTGAAAATAAGGACTTAAGCAGTGAGAAATATTAAATTTATGATCAAGATTTCTGGTCTAGTATGAAATTTTGATATCTTAGTGCTAATTTACATTAATGTTCTTATTTATTTCCATATCTTTTATGAATAATGTTTTAAATTTACTGGTATTGATGTACTAATGATACTTTTTTCTTAATATAGCTCTATTTACTATCATTTTATTTGCTTGATATATTTATTTGTTTTTCATTAATTTTTTATTAAAAATTTCCACCTCCTCCCCTCCTCCCATTTCCCTCACACTCCCCGCACATTCCCTCCCTCTCCCTCTCCAGTCCAAAGAACGGTCAGGGTTCCGTGCCCTGTGGGAAGTCCAATATCCTACTCCTCCATCCAGGTCTAGGAAGGTGAGCATCCAAACAGACTATGCACCCACAAAGCCAATACTTCCAATAGAATCAAAATCCAGTGCCATTGTCCTTGGCTTCTCAGTCAGCCCTCATT
>LOEQ01008736.1:0-26245 GCA_001685075.1 Bramus lutescens
TCTAAACTGTGGATCAGTGGGAAGAGGCCGTTCTAAACTGTGGATCAGTGGGGAGATGCCGTTCTAAACTGTGGATCAGTGGGAAGGGGCTGTTCTAAACTGTGGATCAGTGGGAAGAGGCCGTTCTAAACTGTGGATCAGTGGGGAAAGGCCGTTCTAAACTGTGGATCAGTGAGAAGATGCCGTTCTAAACTGTGGATCAGTGGGAAGATGCCGTTCTAAACTGGATCAGTGAGAAGATGCCGTTCTAAACTGTGGATCAGTGAGAAGATGCCGTTCTAAACTGGATCAGTGAGAAGATGCCGTTCTAAACTGTGGATTAGTGGGAAGACAACCTGTTGGACCATCTGGAAATGTTCTCTTTGAATCCTACACTGATCTCAGCTTCAAAGTAGGGGCTTTTACCATTATTTACCTTGTGAACAGTTTTCATACATATGAACCTTATGAGAATAAAACCTACTGGAAATATACATCTTCACTCAACAATTGGTTATTAGTGTAAAGATTAAAAGCAAATGAGAGGAACTCAAATGAAGTTGTAGGTAACCAACTGGAATTACATAAACTGCATTTCAGCCTGTGGACTTATCTGGCTGCATGACACCCACATTCTGTATTTCATGGGGTTTCCTAACAAATAATGCAGTATTATGGATGTAGTAACATCTGCACACACAGCCACTCACTTAGGGTACTCAATAGCACTGGCTCTAGCCAAGCGCCTATGAGCTGCCTCACCTCCCCTCACTGCCTACCTTATTCCTGAGTAACACTGCTATGTGACGTTTGGGAGACCAGGGAGGCTAGAGTTTGAATCTTCTCTTTTACCTGCCATTCCTTTTAAGACAAAGTAAATCTCATGCTCTGTGCTAGAGTCCTTTACCTCCATTTACAGCATCAGGGGAACAAGCTGATGATAATCACATATTTAATTTCAATTTCTAAATAATCATTTAAAGCCTATTAAAGATGCAATCTAGTTTCTAAAATCATTAATCAAACTTCAAATCATAACTATCACTATAAGTTACCCAAAGCATGTTAAAATTAAAAATTTTGATAATCACCAAACACATGCTTTCCTATTATAACTACATAAAAGTTAAATACCTCTCTAATCTTTGCTGTAATACTGTGAGGTAATCTTTAAGTCTTTTGATCTCTTCACGTTTAATTCTTGTTATTTCTCTGTTTCTGTGCATATACCTATCAAGGAAAAAATTAGCAATCATTAGTATTTCCAAATAACTTGGAAACAGTTATGGTGTTAAGTCTAATTATTACTACAAAAGGTCAATTGAAATTTTATAAGATATCATATATAAAACAACAAAATATTTTAGCATTCCAATATGCATTTATAATTATATATTTATAAAAGAAATGGCCATATTCCCATGACAAATAGCAAGCTATCATGTATCAATGAGGCTTCCACTGAAGGGAATAATATCACATAGTTACTACACAGTTACCCTTCCCTCACTCACTGAGAAGTTGCAAAACTCTAACGTTCTGTGTAAACCATACCTGTCCAGATATAAAACTTGGGGAAATTCTAATTTATTGTGAATTTTTTCTGGTCTTCCCAATGCTTGATTAAATTCAAATCTTGATAGTTCAAATGTTAATACAGGAGGCAGCTCAGTAAACCAATGCTGAAAGGAAACACAACAAATACTGAGATCACTCTCTGTTTTCTGCATGCGCTTTTCCGGACGAGGATACAGCGCCTCTGCTGACATCACTGTCTGACACCACGGAGAAAGGAGTACAGTGGCTTCCCTACTTTTGAAAGGTTTCCATAGCCTTGGAAACCCCAACAGTGGGTCTGATGTGTAAGAGGGCAGAGGGAAACCTTATCTCCGTACTGCTCTTCTTCCACAATTGTTTCCAGTAGAAATCCTAGCCAGGAGAGAAGGACACTTTCCATTAAGACTCAAGAGCTCTGCCTTCTTCAGTCTTCTGCTCAGTGACACTTCCTGAAATCGGTTGCTTGTCATCTCCCATGACTTGACTCAGAGGGAAAATTACTTGTCTGGCACTAATGCTCACTGTTCTCACCCTGAAATTGGGAAAACATTATTTTCCTATTTTGTTTAGATTTTTCTCTTTTTTCTTCCTATTTTTATTTTGAACCTTACAACTATACATTATACTAATTTATGAAAAGGATTTGCCATTAGTAAATAAAGTTTATGTTTGTAACACTATATTTATAAAATTTAAACACAAACTAGTGTTTAATGTGTTAAATTTCTTGCTGCTCTGAGCAAATGTCCCCACTCACCCACACATACACATCTGAGATTCAACGAACCTTCAAAAAAGTTGTTTTCATGTAAACCTCAAGATTTACAAAAGCCTACTATTTGTTTCAATGGTGAATGTTTACATTCAAGCAAACCGATACAGAGATGTAAAATAATGGACCAAAGACTTAAGGTATTTATTTTTATAAGCCCTGTAATAAGGTGCTGTTAAAGGGAATGCCAGAGTCACAAAAATGGCACCACACATTCCTCAGTAAGTGTGCATGAACTTAAATCTGAACCTTAACAGGAATATGATCTAAATATAATCTAACATAGATTCTATTCTGTACAAGTTTCAAAAATACATCTAATTATTGTAATTAAATGCAAACACTTTTGAATATTTTCTCCATCATTAGCAGCTATGTAATTAGAACCTTAAATATGCATTGGGCCATGTAAAAGAAAATGGGAGGTAAGAGGACAATGAAAATGCTGAACTCACCTCTTGACCTGATTTTCCTGAATTATCTGAATGTAAGGATTCAATCTCTCCTTCAATCATCGCAGCTTCTAGGCACTCATGCAGGTCTTTGAACCCGTTGACCTGAAGTGGATACTGACCAAACATTTCAGTGTTTTCAAATTTTTTTCCTATAGGATGGTTGGAGAAGTTAATTAATGTTCCTCATTTTGGCTTTTCAGCTACTAAAAGTAACTGTATATATGGATCCTTTCCTGAATCTAAAAGAGCATCAATCACTGTGCTCCAGAGAATAATGGGTGAGTAGAGCTTTCTTACATATGCACACATGAACACATATATATTTTATATATAATATATATGTATATGTGTATATGTAAGTATACATGTGACAATGGGTTAGTAGAGATTTCCCACTGGCTAATACATATACACAAGTGTATTCATTCACACTTAGTCACAGATAGTAATTTTAACTCACATGTATATGAGCTCTTAAGACACTGTGCTAACACTGGGTGTGTGTGTGTGTATATACACATGTGTATATATGTGTGTATGGCAGTAATTCAGCTTTATTGGAAGACATCATGAACACCCATTTCTAGTCATAAACTTATCAATGACTCAGTTGTTATAACAACCAATGATTGTTATAAACAAACATTGAATAAGACTACAATAAGAGAGCATAAAAGAAGAGCTAACTTAGTGTTAGGGATGGATAGTAGGACAATGAAGACTCCCACAGCAAAGCACTGTACTTGAACTTAAAATGTGATTAGAAGTTAACCAGACATGAGGGATTGGGAAGGTCGAGTTGGGTGAAGGACAGAGAGAGAGAGAGAGAGAGAGCAAGGAAAGATAGAGGGAACAATTATGGGATTATCAAGAAACCTGGCACTAGGGAAATTCCCCAAAATACACAAGGATGACCTCAGATAAAACTCTAAGCAATAGTGGTGACGGGGACTGAACTGGCCTTCCCCTATAATGAACGAGGACTACCATAATTGTCAAACTTTTATCTAGTAACTGATTGAAGTAGATGCAGATATCCACAACTAATTATTAGTCCAACCTCCCAGAGTCCAGTTGAAGAGACAGAATAGCGATAAGCAAAGGGCTCAAGACCGTGATGGGGATACCCACAGAAACAACTGACCCGAGGTATTGAGAGCTCACTGATTCTGGACTGACAGCTGAGAAACCTACATAGGATGGAAACAGATCCCTTGAATGAAGGTACAGTGGGTGTATTGGACAGATTATGAGGCCACTGGCAGTGGGTCCAGGATCTATCCCTAGTTCATGTACTAGAGGTTTCTGGAGTCCATTTCCTATGGAGAGATACCTTGCTCAGCCTAGATACAGAGGGGCGGGCCTTGGTCAGGCCTAAATGCAGTGATGGGACAGACTTTATTGAGTCCCCGTGGGAGGCTATACCCCCTCTGAGGAGTGATAAGAATGAGGTGAGGGGAAGGTAGGGGGAGTGGGATGAGGGGAGGACTGGAGAACTGGGATTGATATGTAAAATTAAAAAAAATAAAAAAGAAGTTAACTATGCCAGATTGTTGGGCTGTAGAATATTCTTTGTCAAGGAACAGCATAGTCACAATGCTAAGACTCCAAAACTTTGCATGCATAAGGAACTAAATAAAGATAAGAATATCTTGAAGAAACAGATGTATTGTAGTTAGGTGGGGGTCTTCCAGTCTTGCTTAGAATTTTCTTTAATTGAATTACTAAAGTAGAAACACAGAACAGTCAAACTCATGAGCTATTGAATCAGAAGCCCCATGGCTTTCTTTGGTGGAAACACACACATACTTACACCAGTGTACAAAATGGAGCATGAACAGGGCTCAACTGGCTGGCCTTTAGACAGAATGCAGACAGCACCACAGGAAGATGAGGATTAGAGATTCTCATATTCCTCACATGGGTGGAAAATGGATGGTTTCTGGGGACTGAACACATATATGTATAGAACTACTTTCTCTGTTCTCGAGGGCTAGAACACATTGGTTCACAGTGGCCAGGAGATTGCCATTTCAAGAGCTAGATATGCAAATTTCTGAACCCTTTGTTTAGCATATAGTGGGAAATCATGGTGGTGAATAAGATTGCCTAGGGAACTCTAAAAAAGGAAGGGAGCCTATACTAAGTCCTGAGGACTCCACCATTATATACAACATACACATACACACATATCATGCACACACATACAACATAGATCATGCACACACACATACATAGATACACACCACATTTTCTAAGTGCCCACACAGACAAAAAAAAATGGCAAATAAAAGTAGTATCCCAGAGGCTAGAAGTTTGTTTTTAAGGAAAAGAAAGATAATCTGAGAAGAGGAAGAAGAGTTAATGCCTGATGCCTTACTAGACTACAAGAGGTCAGTGTAAGAATTGAACTGGATTTGGTGGATTTGCTCATAGGTAGGAAATAAATAACCTCACATCATCTAACCCTTTTCAAAGTTGTGGCACCAGCAACTGAAGCAGGGGATGCTGAAAAGAAGGAAGAGTAGGCCAGTGAACCCACTTGCTCACTATAAAGTAATTAACTGTGGACAGGAATGATTGCTTAGGTAGTCACAAAAAGAACATAAGCCATGTTTTCTCTGTAATTGTTGTGATTTGAAGTGGTAGAACATATGGAAATACTGTGTGGAACTACAGGGAGAGAAAGGAAATAAAGACTCTGAAAGGGGAGCAAATGGAGCAAGTGTAGAAGAACGGCCCTTCTGATATGAGATTCTCCTCAGTATGCTGTGAATATGCTTTAATACCATTGGTTAATAAAGAAGCCGCTTCAGCCTTATGACAGGACAGAATAAAACCAGGTGGGAACTCCAAACAGAGATGCAGAGAAAGAGTAGGCAGAGTCAGGGAGATGCCATATGGCTACTGAAGGAGGAGGATGCTGGAACCTTTCGGGTAGGCCACAGACATGTGGTGACACATAGATTAATAGAAATAGATTAATTTAAGATATAAGAGTTGGTTAATAAGAAGCCTGAGCTAATAGGCCAAACACTGTTTGTGATTAATATAGTTTCTGTGTAATTATTCCGGTCCGGACAGCCAGGAAACAAACAAGCAGCCTCCACTTAAACCCTTCCATATTTTTATGATGAAAAGAATATGGAAGGGTATAAATGGATAGAGCCAATGAAGTCTGAAACTCATACACAGAGGGAAATACACTGTCTTAAAAAAATTAAGATGTTGGAATTAAATTCAGAATTTTGGTAGATTTTATGGCTTCAAAACAACTCCATGAAAATTAGAAAGATGTTTCTTAGATAATGAAGAGCCAAATAAGTAAATAAATAAAATTTTAGGCTTGAAATGAGTAGGGAAATGAAAATAGCCCCTGAGGAAAATGGAGGGAGGCCAGTGTCATTGTCCAGGTGAGGTTACCAAGGCAGGGACATGAAACTCACTTCTCAAGTCCTCCCTTTATGTCAACATTTAGGTTTTTGTGCATCACTGGAAATTCAGGACACATCTCAACTCCTGCTGTGCACGTCTTACTGAGCAGCACTCAGGCGCACAGTCCAGGGAAAGCAAGGTGAAGAGCAAGAGTCATGGAGACTTTCCACGCAGTTCATGGAGAGTCTGGGAGTTGGTGCCAGAGAGAATAGGGGATGTAAGAGTGATCTCGAACATTGGGAGGAAAGGGGAGGGGAGTGTGATAACTTAAGATCTGACAGGAGAAAGCCAGGTCATTGGAATAGAAGTTCTTCAAATGCTGAGGATGCTTTGAGGGAAAAAAAAAAACACATTAATAAAGTAACAGAAAATTGCCTGCAAGGAACCACAGGTATGAAACAGGGTGAGGATGAGAAATGAAACATGGTAGGACAGTGACCCGAATGATTTTCATTGTAACACACACAGTTTAGATACAAATGTATTTAAGCCACATCAATTAGCACAATATCTTTAGAAGCAACTTCCTAATACTAAGTGTGAAGATGAATTAACAGCCATGATGAAGGATCGTACCCAGATGGATATGCTCTGAAGGGTACTGCAATACCCGGTCCCAGCCTACTTAGACCTACTTCCTGATTCACACAGTGCTACTTCAGATAAATCAGAAGGGCAAATTAAACAACCTTATTTTGTGTGCTAAATAATTGTTTAGCATTTGAAGAAAAATGCAGTTTCCTCATTGTAACCTTTAAATGCCTAATATGCAGTTTATTTCTGCCTTATTCAGGCCATTACAGAAAGACAATGCTTTGAACAATGTGAAAGATCCACTGTGACATTTTAGAATTTTTCTAAGAAGTTTACAGCTTGAGAATCAAATATTTGAAAAACATATATTTAATGAGCCTGATATCTTTCCTTTTTTAAAAATCAAACAGAAATTTAAGAGGCCTAAGTTTTAAGAAATATGCAGCCTACAATGAGTAGAATTACTCTTAGCCAATATTCAAAAGCAAAATACTTTCATTTCTTGAAAATGAGTAAGGATATTACAATCATTTTGAAACACACTGTGCCGACTTGCTAAATTCAAACTTCACCAAGTAACCATCAAACCAAGATGGTCATTCAACTCCAGCACAGCTTCCAAGTTCCACACCTGAACTGCCTGAGGCCATAAGCATTTCCAGATTTGTGAGCTTTTCTAATTATGGAATGTCCGTGGACACCTGGTTCAGTTCCTGTCCCTCTTTGCCATCTCCCTCTCCCTCTCTTTTCCTCAAGGGGCTCAGGACAGAAGCCTGTACACTTGCATTCTTCTGCTGAGTTATTCCCTATCCTGAGTTGAGCATCTCTTATCATCAAATCCAGAAAGACACATGGTAAAAAGCCATAGGCTTTTAGGATCATATCAGTTCTCTCTAATTCATATTCTGAAGTTCTCAGCATCTTGAAGGCCTTTCATTGAAAGAAGTATTATGATAAAGGAAGCGCAGTGTGAACATACTCTGTAGTTAGATCTGGGCAAAAGATTAGTAGGAAGGGGGCAGAAGAGTAGATCCAGTTACAAATAAAGACTACCAACAAACACAGTCAAAAGAGCCAAAGGACAGCAGCATCTTGAGGTAATAAAAGTAAACAAGCAACCATACCTTCAAGCACTCCCACGGCTAGGAATCTTCCATAGAACAACTCTACCATAGGGTTCTTTGGCTTCTCTTCATCCCTAAAACATGTTTAGAAGATAGAAATATGCTTATAACTTTCAGATCTATAAATAATTGAGAAAACATAAAAAGGACCATTAAAAAGAACAGTATATGACAAGACAGTAATATTTACATGGCTATCACGCACACAGCTCTGTTATTTATTGTGTCACCTTGAGCAAAGTACTTAAATTTATTCTTCAATTTCTTTACCTGCCAGCTAAGGATAATTACAGTAATTGAGCTGGCAGGATGGATATGAGGGCTGAATGAGTTACTGCTTGGGACCAACTCAGAAGAGAAGTCAGCTACGCTCATGAGGTGCTTGCTCTGCCTATTATCGCTGTACATGCCATCTCATAATTTTAAGCCTGTATAATACTGGCCTTATTGGGAAGAAAAAGGAATGCTTAATCCTAAAAGATTTCTGAAAAAAAAAAAACTCATTTCCCACATTTACCCATTAAAGTACATAGGAAAGATAGCTGCAAGTGCCACCAGTGAGGAGACCAAACACCCTGGTTCTGAAGTAGATCCTATAAGATTTTGCCTTTTTGTTTGAAGGAAGCAAGGAAAATCGTCAGTTTTTACTTTTTTAAAGATTTATTTGTTTTATACGCATTGGTGTTTTTGTCTTCATATATGTCTCTGTGAGGGTGCTTGATCCCATGGAACTGGAGTCACAGACAGTTGTTTGCTGCCATGTGGATGCTGGGAATTGAACCCTGGTCCTCTGGAAGAGCATCAGTGCTCTTACCGATGAGCCATCTCTCCAGCCCCTACTTTGTCTTCTTTAGAACTTATAATATACACCTCCAAAAGACACTATTTAACCTGGTCTGTATGAAACTTTGCTGTGCTCACAACTGTATAAAAGATTTTTTAAATTATTTTTGTGTTTAAATTTATAAATTTGACTTATGCAGGTTTATTTTTAAAGTAGTAGACAAACATCAGTCTCTTGCTCAGTTTTACACAGGTCATTACAGATCCTTACAGCCACATAAAGCTCACCAGGCCTTACAGTAATCCCATCTTGCATGTCTTTCAGCTTCTTTGCGTTTAACAACTTGAAGTCTCATACATAAATGACCTATGTCTTTTCCATAATTAATTTAATTTCAATTAATGTGTCTTTAAGTTTCATCCATGTTTTATGAAGCATCAGAATTTCCATTTATTAGAAGCTGAATAATATGCTATTGTTTCATTCATTCATTATCAATGGACATTTTGCCACTGGGTATACAGTTTTTTATGAACAGGGTATATGAATACTGCTTCAGACTGTTTTTAAAGCATTGGAACACATGCCCACAAATCAAGATGCATTTTTAATCTTTTGAAGAACTATCAAACTATGCTGTGTGGCTGCTGGACTATTGCACAGAGGTCCTGACTTCACTTTACCTGGTTTGATAGTAGCCACCTAGGGCTGTGAAGTATTCCCACTCACTCTACAATAAGGCAAGTTATAGAACTTGCTTTCACATGTGGTTACTGCAAGTTTATACCTAGGGGAGGTTCCTGCTTACCTGCAGCCCTGGGTAAGCAGAGAACAGGGTCCCTTACTTACACACACTGGGGACATGTGAGGATATAGTGTAAATCATTAGTTTGAGGGTTGCTGTCATCAATACATTTATATAGCCCCAGCAGTTAAATTATATCTGACTATAAAAATCAAGGTGTTTACACAACACAAAGACTTAATTAATCTTTGGTAATCTTCCTAATAAAGAATTTTCTAAACTGTGACAACAAAATGTTTTAGAGACTCACCTGACATGGGGAAAACATCCAAAAAGTGACAATTGTGATTCTTTGGCTGTAATTACTAATAGGAATCAGCATTTCCATGAAGGAAATCTATGATATCTAGGCCTTAATCCTTTCCAATCATACAAATTAACTCTTGGGAAGAATGACCTATCTGATGCCTTTTGATTTGATAACTTCGCAGAAGCAACTAGTTGCAACTGGCTATGCTAATTCTGAAATCTAATTACTTATTTTCAAAGCACCTGTGAGAATTCTGGCATGCTCTGCACTGAAGGACACCACATCTTTCCTGAAGGCATCAGGCATGGACATTTCAGAACTGTCTACTCTGGTCTTCTTTGCATCCTCCCAGACACTCTTCACTCTGAATTACAGATCATGAACCCTAGAAATGTGCTGTGGTTACACCAATAGAAACAGGGGAAAGCAGAACTGAAAAAAAAAAAGTTTAGAAGCAATGAAAAGTCCTGTTATAAGAGTCACAACTCTCACTTGCATGAAAAGAGAAGAAGTTGAGTCTATTACCAATGTCAAAGACAAAAGAAACTTCCCTGAAGAAAAAAACATTAAGAGTAACCATGGGAGTGAGAGTGAAGCCAGAACACAAAGAACACAGTGGTCTCAGGAGATAAAGAATAACTAGAAAGCTGCAGTTGTTGCTGCCCTAAGAGTGCAGGGCCCCTGTCACAAAGATGATGGAAGGAGAAATTTGAGGGCATGGGCTGATTTCCTATCATTGGAGAAACAGGATCCCTTCCTCCATATACGTCTACTCCAACTTTGAAGGCACAGCAGAGGATTTGCCTCAAGATGGGCACAGCAGAGTGACTCAAATCAGCTGAACTCACAACCAGGGAGAACTAAGAACTACTGAGAAGCAAATGATGATAGTTCCAGGAAAATTTAAGATTTAGATAAAAAAGGAATAAAAAGGACTTTTTTTCTAAAAAATTTAGAAAAAAAAACAAACAGCTATAAATGGAGAGTGGAAGGTGGAAGATTATGGATAAAAGGCGATTGAGCAGTGTAGTGTAGGATATCCTTTATGACGTTTACCTGAGAGGAGAAAGTAGGACTTCAAGGGTAACACTTCAAAGCACTGAGAGAACCTTCTAGAACAATGGTTAATGCAGGGAGGTAAAAAGACTGCTCAACTCTGGTGACTTTATGTTCAGCTGCCTCTGGGCATTAGAAGGCTAATAAAGAAAGGGCAAGAAACATGCACTTTTCTCAAAAAGAAACAAACTCTCAGGGAACAGAGCCATGGACTGTTCACATTTGGGTCTTTCTGGACCAGAGTGTTGGCGGAGCACACCTGTTCAAACCGGTGAGTGGGAAGAAAGTAGAGGGGACGGACAGTTTGGATATCCTAACTCAGGTATCACTAATCTTCATTGTGAGGAAACAATCAAGATGTCACTGGAGGAATTAGAACAACAGCAAGTGTAAGGGGCACAGAGTAACTGACCTGGAAATGTGCACTTGGTCCTTCAAGCAGTCCTGGCTCTGTATAAAGCAGATGCTAGCAAAATGCTACAATCTAACTCAAGCCTTTTGTTGATTTTCATTTCTGCTGCTGCTGTAAAACACCCCAGCCAAAAAGAAGCTTTGGGAGGAAAAGCTTATTTGGCTTATAACTCCAAGTAACGTCTCATTATCTCAGAATATTCACCAAGGCAGAAGCTTGAGATTGCTGGTCACACTACAACCACAGTCAGGACCACAGGAAAACTAATGCACTCACGCTGCCTGCTTACATTAGCTAGCTTTCATCACTGCTACACAATTTAGGGCTCAGTCCATGGTATGGTGCTGCCCATATTCGGGGTAGGTCTTCACAACTCAGTTAACAGGACAACCACCCAAAGATATGCTCAGAGACCAATGTGATCTAGAAAACTCCTCAGTTGAAGTGCTCTCCTAAGTCTAAGTTGTTTCTGGTAGACATTTAAAACTAACCATCATCACTTTCTAAAAGAAGGGATGTCACACACACACACACACACACACACACAATGTATGCATGCATGTAACTGAACTCAAAGATATATGACACCCCAAAAGACTGCAGAGATGGCTCAGTGGTTAGGATAGCTTTTTCCTCCTGCAGAAGACCCAGGTTTGTTTCTCAGCATCTCTATGGCAGGTAACAATGATCTGTAGTTCCAGTCCCAGAGTTTCAACAATATCTTTTGGCATCCACAGGAACTAGGTACATACATGCTACACATCCATTCAGCCAAAACATTCATCCACACAACTAAGTCATTTAGAAAAAGGATATAGAATTAAGAAATATATTCAGGACTGGGGATACACACCAAAAGAAATCGCAGAATAGTACTGCAAAGCTATCTTCATTGGATGCTAGGCTATGGGTCTCAGAAGCATCAAGAGCAGATTCAAAGCTGAAGTTTGAATAGGAAGTTTTGGGCAAGTAACTAAATGAAGCTAAGATGAAGACCGAAGACCGAAAGCAGCCTTGGAGGCAGGGTTTAGAGGCCTTTCCAGCAACTATAGCGGAAAACACATTGCTAGAACATTCTCCATCAGAAAGGAGGGCTGACGGGCAATAAATGATCTCAGAAGGAACATGCACCCTCTGAGTTAACAGGTAGCCAATGGCATAAACTTCCAAACAAGCATTAAGAAATCAGCTCTCAAATGCCTTTCTATGAAGGAGATAATTTGCAAATGTTTTATTTTGTTCCTTCAAATAGTACATACTTGGTGCTAAATTCATTTTTTTATTTTGGTTTTTTTTTGCTTTAATCAGTTGCATGTTTTATTAATATACATAATAATTATTGAATATTCTTTTATCAATTTTTGGTAATTTAATGTTTATGTAATGAATTTTGCCTTTCCTTCTCATTCCTCTCATCCCTTTTCCTCTCCCACTAAAGTGCTTCTTCCTAGTAAGCTCCGCCCTACTTTCATGGAGTCTTGTGTGACCCACTGGGGATAATTACCGTGCCTTGTTAGAGAATAAGAGTTGTATATTAGAGAATGAGCGACTTGCCCTCTCCCTAACAAGCGTTAGGAGGCAAACACCCCTCAGTATGGGGTGGGGAGTCAATTTCCAAACCAGATCCACAACGCAGTGTGGCTGAGTCCACTCGTGCACAAACAACCAGAAGACTGAGCTCCTGAGAGCAAAGGCGCTGTCAGGAACAGACAGAGAGCTCTCTATCTCTGGAATTCCCATTCAGTTCCCCCCTTCTTTCATGATGCCCCCTGAACCTTGAAGGAGGCAGCATAGCTGTCCCATTTGGGGCTCCACACTCCAATCTCTCTATTCTTAGCGCATTGGTCAGCTAATCACAACCTATGGCCAAAGGACACTTATCTCATTAAACTTTGTTACTGTACTTCTCTCATCTTGGTTTACGTTCACAAACAGTGGTCTACAAGCAACTCACTAATAATGGCTGTCATTCTGCAGAACTAAAGCCAATAGGGCTTTCTCAGCTTATGTTTCATCCTAAATTTCTGCTATTATTCTGGCAACAACACAAGTCAGAATTGCACAAAATTAAGAGATTAATACTGCAGGGTAAAAATGACAAGGTAACATGTTGGTGCTAACTGTGTGTGTGAGTGTGTGTGTGTGTGTTGTATGTGTCTTAATATTCCTCTGAAATCTAAAATTCAGGCATGCTCGGCTCAATATCTGAGGTGCTGAGAGAACTAGAGATATTTAAGTGAAAGAACACAGTCCACAGATGAGGACCCCAGCAAGCTCTGTACAGGTATAGCTTACTATCAAGTCCGCAAAAACTAAAAAGCTTGGACATAATTAATTGATTTGTGTACACAAGGCAAAATAATCTGATTTCTGGGTATAACTCCTCTGAATTTTGCCTTAAAAATTCAATTAAATATCATTTGGAAAAAAATTCCCTTGGATTTTGACAGCAAATTGGAGGGTTTAATGTTTAGGTACATCTCTGATGGATAAAGATATTGCAGCCTATTTAAATTAATGGCAAACCATGTTACAGTGGCCTTTGCATAACAATAAGGCTGAATGTATTTTAAAATAAAAAAAGAAAAGAAAAAGGAGACAGAAGATACTTATGAAAACTGGAAGAAGGAAGGAGGTAATAATTTTGAGCCTAGGATTTCTTGCCTGTGTTCTACATATTGTTCAGCACACGCCACAGATTTCACAACAGAGCCTTTAGCAACAATCTAAACGGCTGGGCTTCATCAAAATACATAAAGGTGCAGTTGGAGAAATGGCTTGGCAGCCAACAGTGTTTGCTGCTCTTGCAGGGAACCTGGCTTTGGTTTCTAGCACACAAGTGGTTACTGAGGGCCACCCTTAGCTCAGGTTCCAGGTAATCTGATCCCTTCCTTTGCCTCGTCAGGCAGCATAATGTGGCACACAGATAAACATGCAGGCAAAGCACCCAGAAGGGGACAAATAGTTAATATAAAAAGAGTGGCCTCAGGAGACTGAGCAAACACCACTCCAATGAGAGAGCCTCTTTTTAAACAGTAGGTGAATGGCACCTGAGAAACAACACCCAATATTGATCTGCCACAGTCGCCACATAAATGGTGAAACTGTCAAGGATTTGTGCTTACACCCAATTGACAGAATGAACAGTGTGAATATGAAAGGCTCATCCTGTCCTCAGGAAAGGACTTAAGATGAAGTAAGGGTTTTTTTTTGTTTGTTTGTTTTGTTTTTTTTGAAATTCATGCCCAGCTAACCCCCTTCTTCCTCATGAAAAGATGAACCCAGGAAGAACACAGGACTGTAAGATTAGTAACCTTAGGAATCTCACACCAGATCTGACAGGAGAAACTGACAACTACCGGAAATGTGCTACCTTAACTTCCAAACAGCCTTTTAATAACACAGATAACACTAGGACTCCCAAAAGTTTCGCTCACTTGCATGTTTGCACTGCACCCAGAGAACAAAAATGATTCTCATTTATTGACTTTAAAGCCCCATCATTAAATATCACAGTGACTTACGTTTCCTCTTCAGCTTTCATTTGAAAGGCATCTTCTAACCAATCTAACAACTTGTGTGTAAACTCACTCACATCTTGCTGTGGAGAGAAAAAGGGTCAGTTGGTTGATATTTGATCCTACTAATAAACATGCTAGATGCTGCAAAATAAAACATAGCCAGACACTACTCACAAAAGTATCATGAGAATGTGTTCTATCAAATGAAATAATTTTTTTATAATTTAACCAGGACAAAAAAAACCCCAATATTTTAAAAAGTATTAAAATCACAAGGTTTCATTTTAGGAAACACACACACATAAAATGTAACAAATGAATTTTTAAAAAATATTAGTTACTTCCTCCCTGTATACTTTGTAATGAATCCATGAAATGAAAGACTTTCTTAATTCTGTTTTATATAAAATTATCATCACCTTTTCTCCTAAAAAAAAGACTAGTGTTTTTTACAAATGTTTAACTCATATACAATTTTTAATTCATACCCACTTTTATCAAGATATTTATTAACTTTTACAGGTAGTAAGCCCAATTATTTAGTCTACAATCCTTAAACCTCAAATGAATTTTACATTCAGAAATAGCTAAATAATACCTTTGTCATTCCTTTGTTTGGTTTGTTGATCCCCTAACAAAAAAATAGGGTAAGTAGTGGCCCACGTAATTACTACCACCACTTACATAATGTTGTTTGGAAGATAGAAGAATAGGTTTAAAAAAGAAAGACCAGTTCATGGCATCAAGACTAGATAGATGAAGACACATAGGTAATTTGCCATAACTAAAGTAGCCTCAAAAATAAAGTAATTGCATTTTTTCCCAAGTAGTGCTTAGCTCAATGAATTCACCTATAAAATGTTGATGCTAAGGTCTAGGAAGAGCAAGCAGCTCTAGTACCACAAAGTTAAACAGGACTGGTCTCAGCACAAAAGTCTCTATTGTATATACTTGTATCACCTTGAGCAAAATAGTAGCAAAAAAAAAAAATCAACGCAAAACCTCAAAAAGCAATTTTAACTGAATATGGGTCTTTGTGGAAATTGCTAATAATCTTATGGTGAATTCAAATTAAAGAGTGCCCTAACTCCACTAATAGCCAGTGGAACACAGAACAAGAGAAGGCAATTAGCACAAATGAAGACAGGAAGAAATCAAAACTAGCCTTCCAGGGTCAGGGCCAAACAATACCAGAAAATAGTGGAGGGAGGAAGGATACTCCTATCAGAGAGCACGTGGCTCTACCCGCAATCAACTTCATTCAAACCCTTGGCCACCGCTTATATTAATAATTTTCTATTGTTCCCGAGCCAGATGATTAATTTGTAAACATTTTAAACAATTTTATTCATCTTGAAGACTATAGCTAAAAAGAACCATCAATGTTTCCTACTTATGACAAGTCTTTGAGGGAACTAGTCCATGTCTTTCTATGTAATCAATCTAAAATTTACAATTACACAACAAAGTTTTAGCAATGTTCAGTAGGATGAACAAAGGAGGTCTTTAACAATGCACATTTAAACAATAAGAAAAGTATGACTAAAACTGACAGAACTGCCATACAAAGAATCGCCCATAAAATTGTTTCACAGTTCCAAACATGACATATTCTGGGAGAATATGAAAGAAACACAAGTACAAAATACCAAGCCGAGATGTGGAGGCGTATACCTTAAATTACAGCAGTTGGGAGGCAGTGGCAGGCAGCTCTCTGTGAGTTCGAGGCCAACCTGGTCTACAGAACAAGTTTCAGGTCTGGCTCTAAAGCTATAAAGAGAAATCCTGTCTCAAAACAAACAAACAAAAATAAACTAAACAAAAAAAAATACCTAATCACAATACTCATGTGACTGGGATACACATTAAATTAACTCACTAATGTGAATGTCAGAAAACCACACCTGTACCAAAGTTACTAACGTGCATCTACCTTTAAAGACATTTAGAGAAAAAGAAGCAGCCAAGATAAAACTAGTCGGTCCACGCAAAGGAAAGTTATTCACACTACAGCATTCAGAAGCACAGAACAGCATGGTAGCAAGCCCTGTCCATCAGGACTTTCACTCTTAGGGAAGAGTCCCACACATGACCCAGCTTTAATAGGAAATATACCAAAAGATCAACAGGCTTCTGTACAAAGAAGGGGGAAAAATAAATGTGGAAAGCAGAGAAGAAAACATGTCAAAGAACAGAAGAGAGCTTGTGCAAAAATAATTTTATGCAAAGAGCTACTAGAGAGGACAGCCATGTATGCATGAGAAGGCTATAGCAGTAAGTTAATGAATATATTTGAACCAGAAGCAGGCTTCTAGAGCTGATCACGTGGGAAATATTATTTTATTTCTTTAGCTTGTGTTAGTATTGCTGCAACGAGAAAGAGTAAGTGAGGAAGCAGAGTAGATGGAACATATGGAAAGCGCTGGGCTGCTTTGGGAAAACATTTAAAAAGAAAAACATCACAACAGCAAATCCTCCTGTAAGTACTTTGTGTTTGTGTATATAACAACTTAAACTTTAAGAAAAATCCAGAAGACAGAAACAAATTTTTACTTCTGAATCCTGCTCTAAATTTTTATTTTTTGAATCCAGGTAACACAGAGGTCCCTGTACAACAGGCAGTGACTCCATGGTGTTCCCTGTGTCATCGACACCCCTTTGAAGCTGCTGAATCATTTATTACATTTTACAACTATATGTCCTCCTGTGTGCGCTCTGAATCTGTCTGGCTACTCAAGTAGCAATGCTGGGTTATAGACAGTGCTTGTTCTATGTAAGAAATCATTTGAAAAACTGTTTTTGGCAAATGTTAACTAAAAGGAACTATGATAAAATAATTAAAAACAAGAAAAATGACAGAAGCAATGTTTTTCAAGACCCCTTACAGATAATTCAGGAAAATTGACACCTATTTGCAAAGGCGGGGACATGACAATCACGTATACTATATTGCATCAGGTTATCACAAGTTCATCAAAATCGTTACTTATAGGACTTGGAGAGATGACTCAGTAGTTAAGAGAACTATCTACTCTTCCAGAGGATCCAGATTCAACTCTCAGGAACCACATGGTGGCTCACATCCATCTGTGCTTTCCAGGGGATCCAATGTCCTCCTGTAGCTTCCAGGCACACCAGGTACTCACATAGTACAGACATATATATATATGCAAAACAAACACCCATACACATAAAATCTTTTAAACATATGAATATTCTTAATTTTGTTCACTGTTTTTCCTTGGCAACGCCCATCATTCTATAACTTACAGCTTCATTTACCTTTATACCTCCAACATGGTCACTTTTTGCTCTGTTTAAATGTTTTCCAAAACATAAAATAATGATTTCAGTGGCTTTTTATGTCATCCTAAATCAGCAGATACACTTGGAAAAGTGTCACAAAGATCTAGATTATAAGGAAATAATCAGTTAAAAGGGACAGGAGGCTACCTGCTGTGAGTCACTGGATTTGAAGGCATCCTTCAGAATCTCAACTGCTCTAGATGGGTCAACATATTTCCTCTTGGTACCAACCAGAAGTGCAAAGAGATACCTCAGTTCCCGCATAAAAGGCAAATTCCGATGTTCCTACAGACAGAAGAAAAAATAAAAATAAAAACAGCATCCCCAGTGAAATCAGGAAACTCTTCACTGGTCAACAGATACTTCAACAGGAACTAGAAAGTAACTGACATCTATTAGGACAAACCTGGCACTCCGACACATTGAAAGAGTGCTAGCTACAAAACTCAAAGGAGTTAAGAGCCACAACCGAGGACCTTAGGCTAGCCTCACCGTTTCTGCATAAATAACACATATTCATAGCAAATTATGTCACTACCCAGCCAAGAATAGCCACCTCATTTAAGTCTCCTCATTATAATCTTCCCATTCATCAGGGTGCAGCTGTTGCTGACAAGAGCAAGTAGAAGAGCCAACACAGTTCAGTGGGAACTCAGTGCATGCCAGGCACCATCTGAGTGCTGTACTCCAAATGCCCATTTAAACCAAGGACCCTCCTTGTTTCCAAGTGCTTTAGACCCCTCCAAGTCAACAGCGTTTCCAAATTCTTATCTACTGGATTGAGTGCCTTTGACTACAGACCACGAACTGTCACTTCTCATACAAGGACTCTAATTCTTTAACTAATGTTAGGCCTGTGTCTAATCCTTACTTAATGACCTAATAAACACTATCTATCACCTATTTATACATAATCCCTTATACCTTATTAATAAAATTATTTCATTTAATCATTTTGTAAATTATAAGATTTAGTATGAATTCATTGTAATTACTGTAATTTGTCTATTTAAATGTTTAATATATATAATGTTAGCATAATCACTAATCAGACAAAGCCCTAACATGAAATCTTAATTTTATTCTCTCTAGGATTACACATTTCTCAAACATTTCCATATCCCATCTCTTTTTTTGCTACACAAAGCAAGTATTCACTTCTTACTGGTTGATTACACTAAACCTTCTAGGGAAAAAATGAATTTTAGTCACTTATTTAAATCAAAAAATATTTAAAAATCATGAAATGTATGTAACTTAGTGAAATGCTTTAGGGCAGCGAATCAGAAAATCAGTTCCCATAATAGTCTTTGTAACAATAATTTTAACATAAACCTTAGAAGATACTATTTAAATATGGGAAGGTGTTTAATTTTCATGACTGACATTACTATAGAAGTTATCAATACAGATAATGTTATATAACTGATGTTCAGAATAATAATCTACATAAAAATCTTTGTTCTCTCAATGCACTAAAAAGGGAGCTCTAAGAAACGGGAAAGAAATCAAAGCCTTACCACTTAACACACACACCATTGAAGCATTCTCACATAAACTAATTCTAAAATGAAATTTGTAAGCCATAAAGAACTCCAAACAACACTTAAATATATTCCATTAACAGTAATTAGATTAAAGGAAAAACATATACATAAAAATTATTCTATCCCATCTTTAACTTTTTCTACAACTGCCCTATATAGGTAAGCTTTAACAGTATAAACATTATTAATGTTAATCTATACAACAATTTCCCCAAATACCCAGTTTCTTGATATCCACTTCATTATTATCTCTCAGCCCATGACAAACGAGGACAGTTCTTATCAAATATAGGGATAATTTTTTTTTAAACTCACAGAGATCCACCTGCCTCTGCCTCCCAAGTGCTGAGATTAAAGGTGTACACCACGACTGCCTGGCACAATATTTTTTTTTTTAACTAAGAGAAATTCTGCCAAGATTATTTGGAAAGCAAACTATTGTGAAATATCTGTCTCAGTCAATACCTGAAGCTAGAATCTGACTATCAAAAGGTATAGTATTATATAATAAAATAGAGCAACTATTTCACTTGACTAAATTATGAAAATAGCACACATAAAAACTATTTAAACACTGCTTTTGTAAACAGGCTTGGTGCGGCATAATTAATGCACAATATATAATTAAAAAATGCACAATTTCCAAAGCTTCTTGTATGCATTATTACCATCAAGATAACATAATTATTTACCACACCCCAAAATGTGGCCACTCCCTAGTCATCTCAGCTAACAACAGTCATGTTGCATTTTCTGGACATTTATATGAATGGAGTCATCCTCTAGGTATTTGCTTTAGACTGGTTTTGTACAATCAGTATACTTTTTAAGTGCTTCATCTACATGTTTGTGCACACTTGTAATTTGATACAATTTGCTACTGTGTAGCATTATATCGTAGATTAAATACAACATATTTATCTAATAGTCTCTGCTTCTGTTGCTGGATACAATAGTGTAAAAATTTGTGTGGATACAATAGTGTAAAAATTTGGGCTTGTAATATTCTAAACTCAAAGAATATCTGTATGTGAGAGATGAAAGCAGTCATTATCTTTCAGAAACAATTAGCCTGTATACTAAACTTAGAGTTCAAATAAGCATATAATTCTACGCAAACCAGCTCTATCTAAAATAAAATCTAGACTTTTAAGAGAGTCCTGCCTCTTATTATAATGCACAAAGTATTTGTGGGAAGCCTTATTTGTTTAAAAAAATATTCTTAGTAGTGCATGCAAATGGCATCTCTGTAATATGATTAAAACAATCTCAGGTGTAGTCTGTATCTTAATACTTTGGTCTTCAAGTTCAGAGTAACAGTAAACATGTCATGAGTTCAATGCAAGTTCACTATTAAGAGAAATGGCAAATGTTATATTTACACCTTTGAGAGAAAATATCTTTCATTGTCTCCAGTGAATTTAGCATGAAGCAGTGATTGATGATTACCCATAATTGCAACACTGTTTTTAAAGGCATCGAGCACATTGTTTCCTGCTATTACATGGCATATTAAAGACCTTTATTTATCAAATATCTGCAAATTTTAACAACATTTTTCGGCATAAGGGTCTTTCAAAGAATAGAAATGGTAACTCTCAGCACAAGAAATAAACTTCTCTAGCATGTGCTCATTACACACTCCTCAAGCATGCACTCATTACATGCTCCTCTAGTATGAGATCATTACACACTACTCTAGCATGCACTCATTACACACCCCTCTAGCATGCACTCATTACACGCTCCTCTAGCATGCACTCATTACACACTCCTCTAGCATGAGATCATTATACACTCCTCTAGCATGAGATCATTACAGACTCCTCTAGCATGCACTCATTACACACCCCTAGCATGCACTCATTACACGCTCCTCTAGCACGCACTCATTACACACTCCTCTAGCATGCAATCATTACACACTCCTCTAGCATGCACTCATTACACACTCCTCTAGCATGCACTCATTATACACTCCTCTAGCATGCACTCATTACACACTCCTCTAGCATGCATTCATTACACACTCCTCTAGCATGCATTCATTATGGACTCAGTTAGCACAGCTGAGTATATAAGGACTTCACAAGTAGCTCTGGTATATAAACATGGATAATTTCTTCTTTTAAAATAAAGTTACAAAATTGATATGGTCTTATTCAAACGATGAAAAACAAGAGATTGAAGTTCTATGAAAATAGTCAAATGAAAGAAACAAAAGGTAAGCACAGCACGCATAAATACACAGTTGGAGGTAACTCTAATTAAAGGTATGTAAATTATATATGCCTTCTACTGATACATGAGAAGGGCATACTGATGATACTAAGGTGATACAGAGAGGCGGCCGTCCAAACTCCCCTCTAAAGACTTTTATACTTGAAGAAGTTTGTCTAATTTCTCTAGCAGTATGAGGTTATTAAATTGCCTTGATTCCCTTTTAAGAAGTAGTTGTTCTTTAGCCTGACCCAGTCCAAAGATTGCAGTCTAAAAGTTGGCTGTACTACAGGTTTTATTTCTTCTGGTGTGCATTATAAAAGTTTTATGTATTTGCTGAAAAAGTGGTTTAAAATATTAAACACTAAAATGATAATGCAGCTTAATAATTTATCACTGTAACAATGGGTCACACAAAGTTCAGTACATCACTGAAACACAAAATGTCACGTTCTTTGCTCTAAGGCCTGTTGCTTTAAGGCCACTGGCCCTTCATAGATGACCTGATACATGCACCAAAGCACATCATCTTCCACCCACAATGCTTTTCTTCCATTAAGGATAAATGTATGCATGCAAATCAGTCCAATTTTTATTAAAATTAAAATTATAATTTATAAAAATCAAAATTTTCCTTAAAAATAGCCAATAATACTGTATAACAGATACTTTTATAAGGACTTTATAAGTTCATCTTATTTAATCTCCTCAGCATCTCTAGGAAATAATTACAATCACTGTCTACACTACAGAAAAGGATATTCAGAAAGAAATATGACTTACTTTAGGACCACAACTAAACTCAAGCATCAGACCCTGGAATCTGTTCTCACCAACCTCAAACTGCCTACCACTAACTTCCAACACAGAGGGGATAGGTTTGCCCTGGAACACAGCACATAACTGAGTTTCAAAGGATTCTTCTGGATGATCAAGAGAAAAGAAATGCTGAGACTGACAATAGTTTTAGAGAGTCAGTTAAGGAAAGACCTTAAATTGTAACATGCAGCCTACAGATGGATAGTACTTGATAGTACTATTGGTGAGGGGTCCCTAACTGCCCACATGGAACTGGCATGCTATTGTGACACACAGACAAAGAAAATTCACCTTTATGATGTATAGAAAAGAGGAAGGAAGTTACTGTAATAGAAATTAATGTCATAACATTAAATTTGAACAGTTTCAGGTTTGATGAAGTAAGTGCTTCCAAATTTCTTTAAAAACAAAAAGAAAACTATAAAAACTAAAAGTACTTGACTTTTAAAATCTTTTATAATTTTACCTTTTGGTTTCTGGGTAAATCTTGAGCGTTTGATGGAGGCTTGTAATTCAGAACTAATCTTCTAAATTCCAAAAGATTGAATAATGACTGAAAAAGAACAATTTAAGATATCTAAGTGAAATTTCTGTCAATGGAATTGTGACTATCACTGTTACCAAGACTCATTCTTGATAATTCTACTAGTTACATAAGGAATTGTGGCAATTATCAAAAGAATGCCTATTTTCTCCCTGAGAACAGCCTACATATGTTTTAAAATAGTATTCTCATTTTAAAAATATATTTGAATGGGGGTTGAAGGGAATTGAACCCAAGGCCTTGTGCATGCAAGGCAAGTGCCCTGGCTAGTATGTTATATCCAGTACCAATATATTATTCTTCCTAACATTTATACTACATGCAAAGTACAAAATTATACAAAGACATTTTTAAAACATACAGAGTATTATATTATTAAAATCTGTTTAGGTTACTATGTCATTAACAAGAAATTTTCTTAAAATGGATAAAATACAGTGAAGAAGTTTTTAGATGCGTTCTATTTTAAATTAGTTGCCAACAAAAATTGAGTACAAATCAATGTATTCATCAGATGCTAGGTGACAAAGACACAAAATATTATATATTCTCTTGATACTCAAGAAAACACAATAGGAGACAAATGTATAATTGCAAAAATGAAATAATGCAAAAGTCCACAATAGGGCAGACACTCAAGAAAGCCGTTTTTGGTGGTGTTTTAGCTGCTGGAAATTGAATCAAGGCCTTGAACTTTCTCTACCACTGAGCTCAATTACAAGTCACTCATGATGACCTTGATTGTTAGCTAAAAGGGGTACTATGCAACCCACTATCATCATAACATTTGTTCAAAATGAAATATACAGTAGTACATACTAGAACACATACTTAATAGATATAAATTCATCTGAGCATCTCTGCAAGATTCTTCTTATAAATATTTTATGCACTTGTAACTATTCCTTCAAGTTTGACAGTGTAACTATACTTCTTCCTTGAGTCATATTTTGTACAGTATATAGACTGACACAAGCAATAATAATGTATTCAATTTTATGATATATAAATTTGCTTACTTTATAGGACATAAAAGCAGCATCACAAATCAATGATAACTTATTTTATAAAAAATGGGCATTTTTAGTGTACCTTTAATCCCAGCACTGGGAAAGCAGAGGCAGGAGAATCTCTGTGAATTAAAGATCAGCCTGACCTACCAAAGTGAGTTCCAGGACAGCCAGGGCTGTTACAGAAAAACACTGTCTCATAAAACCAAATAAAAATAACAATATAACAATAATAGTAAATAAAATTAAAAGTAGATAAATTTTGGTAAATCTGGCTCACCATTTGTCTTTAAAAAAAAAAAAGTCAAACAAATAAGAGGACGGGAAAGCAAAGTTCAAATGGTGAAAAGCAACTTCTAATAGAAACTATGAGAAAAGCGACCTGTATTGACTTATATATAAGCCCTTCTCTTTTGTTTCTTGTTTGTTTGTGATTTGTGATAGCATCCTGCTGCACAGCCCTGGCTAGCCTTAGTCAGGCTGGACTTGAACTCAGCGAAATCCACATGCCTCTGTCTCCTGTGTGTGCCATCACATCCACTAAAGATTTTCTTATTAAACATTGCAAGCAGATAAAATAACTCATTTTCTTGAACTTATTATTTTTGTTCATCTGAGAAAGGATCTTGCCAATGGCCCAACTCATTTATTCACACATTTAATAAATACTTATGGAAGACCATGGCATGAACAACACTAGAGGACAAAGAGGAAAGCCCAGCTAAAATAAGCAGTCTCTTTGTCATGAGAATTATCGTCTGATTGCAGACTAAAAGAATGAAAGGAGGAGTATAAATCAGAAGGGATACAGCTAAAGCTGCAAATGAGAATCTAAGCAGAAAGGCGGCATTTTAAAGCTAGAGCTTAATCAAGTGAAGGTTTTGAGCACAGTAGCAAGAGTAGGGAAATCAAACAAGGAAAAGGAAGGAATACAGAAAAGCAGAGCTTTCGAATCTGTGAAACATCAAGAAGGGAAATTATCAAACATCTTACATCTCTTGATAAATACCACTGAAGTTTAGGACACACAGAGGACTTGCTGGAGCATTGCAAGACAAAAAAGGTTAGCAATGCTGCTGCACTGTCTTAGGGTGAAGCAAGTGATGACCTTGAGAAATGGCTACTGCAAAGTCACCTCCTCAGTGCGGTGGTAGAGGAAGAATGCTTGAGATGTGAATTATAGAAATGGAATAGAGCTTACGAGGGAAATCTGAGCCACTTTGGTGATGAATTTTAAAAGAAAACTGCCAAAGAGGAATGAGAATCCCACTACAGGGCTTTGAACTCCCTCTGGAATGTCTTCCTTGTTTCTGAACAGTAAGAATTTCCTTTGGTTTGGGTGTGCAACAAACCTCTTCCTCCACTTTATCAAGATTTTTGAAGTAAGGGATTCTTCAAGTCCAGTTCAGTTTCCTGGCACTTCAGAGCACCTGTCCACTGAGAAGCACTGCTGCTGTCTGCTGATCTGAGGAGATGACCCATTGACATTCATCTTGTCTCACATCAACTGAGAGCTGAGTGAGCTCCGCCCCTGGGAGAATCTGGGACTGAAACTGCACAGAGTATTCGGCTTAGTTGGAAGGAATTCCAACCAACTCTGAAAATTCCAACGAAAGTTCTGGTGCTAATGGAGGCAACTTTAGGTGAAAAGCTCCCTTTCTAAGTAAGCACTCACATCTCGGCTCACACCTGAGAATTAAGTGATGCCCGAAAAGGAAAAAGAAATGAACCTAATAACTAAACGTAAAATAATCGCTCCCCAAAATGACAGTAAACATTGGAGAGACAGTACACACAGCTGGCCATGAGTGAACGTATGTTTTCTTCCACATAATTCCACAGTTTGGAGCTTCATGTCTTCACTATAAGTCACTTTTCTTAGGTTTTGATTACCTAAACTTCTAAAGGGGGATGATGATTTGATATAGGCATTTAGATTTCTGCTAGAGAAGTCAAATATTCTTCAGTGGCTACATTGGCTGTCATAGAATAATAAATTTTAAACTAATAAAATTACTTATTTCTTTTAAGGAAGAATACATCATAGTTTTTTCTGGTATGTTCCTTACACACACACACACACACACACACACACACACACACACACACACACAC
>LOEQ01008736.1:33398-46625 GCA_001685075.1 Bramus lutescens
TTTCTTTATTAACCAATGAAAGTAACACATAGACAAATGATCCTCCTACATCAGAAGAGGGTGGAGCTATATGAAGATAGGGCTAGAAGAGGGTGGAGCTATATGAAGATAGAGATGGAAGAGGGTGGAGCTATATGAAGATAGAGCTAGAAGAGGGTGGAGCTATATGAAGGTAGAGCTAGAAGAGGGAGGAGCTATGAAGATAGAGCTAGAAGAGGGAGGAGCTATATGAAGATAGAGCTAGAAGAGGGAGGAGCTATATGAAGATAGAGCTAGAAGAGGGAGGAGCTATATGAAAATAGAGCTAGAAGAGGGAGGAGCTATGAAGATAGAGCTAGAAGAGGGAGGAGCTATATGAAGATAGAGCTAGAAGAGGGTGGAGCTATATGAATATAGAGCTAGAAGAGGGAGGAGCTGTAAGAAGGGCAGAGATACCCAGCCCAAATTCGGTTAAACAGAAAAGAGACTAGTTCTAGGCAGTATGAAACAAGAGCCCTCTTCGTAATTAAAACACAATCTGAAAAATGATGGGAGAGGATATAAATTTTAGAAAAATCCCAGAAAAGCAGAAAGCCAAGCTCTAGGAACAGGATCAATTAGGCCTTGGATTCCATTCCCACATCTTTTTATTGTGTTTTCATCACAAAACAAACAAATCTTTCACATTTACCTGCAAGAAAAATTACAAGTAAGATCTGGAACTCATCAATACCATCACTAAATGGAGACTTTGATGGTAGAAGCAAGGGAGCAGCCATGATCCTACTGTTTCTGCTTTTCCCAGTGTCCTTCCTTAGTGGACTTGTAGAAGTTCTATCAATGTTCAGCTGCAAGGAAGTGACTCACAGAGCAAAAACGGCACTCTATTAGCATTCCAACATCCAGGAAGAGTCAAGTGGAGGTTACTTATCAAGGTTCCTATCTCCTAAACCAAAGTTACTTAAGAAGTACACAGTTGCTCAGAGCTGCACTACCTCTGGTGTGGCAGAGGACTGAAGCACTGTGGTGATCGGGTCTGCAATCACTAGAGAAGACTGAGCTCTAGGGCCCTCCCTCAATTCCCTGCAAAGAGGTCTGCAATTGCTTAATCCCTTGGATTAAATGCCTTCTCTGAAATTATCAAGCACAGTTGATGTTTCATGCCTGACTGCCTAGAAACTCACTTAGAAACAGCAACTAATTATACTCTTTACTTACACTCTTTCAGGATCCATGAATTGGAGTTCACACAAAAGCAAACAAAAAGCAAGGACGGTATATTTTCTCCTGCCCCACAAATGCTGAGATGCTACTAACAGTGTAAAAATAAAGAATGGTACACAGGCTCCAGGTCTAACACTTTTACTTCTTAAACCCCATGTATTTTGACCCACAATCAGTTTTTTTTAAGGGATCTATTGATCCCTTAAAAAAGGGATGGGAATTCCAGAAAGAAAAGAATATAATCACAATAATATGGATATATAATACCCTCCGCTGCTGTTAATATTTGCCCTGCTGATGCTGATCAAGACACCAGTACCAAGGTGAATTTCTGTTATTACTTAGAAATTAACACAATACTTTAAAAAATCAGTATACCTTAAGAATTATAACTTTGATCAAAAAAAGAATTTTAACAAGAAATTGAATCTTGATTTACAAGGTTTTGAAGTTGTTACTGACTAAAAATGCATAGTTTCTACGTAGCAAAACCTACTATAAATGCTAGTCCAATGCTGGGGTTGCAAAGTTAGTATTTCTCATATTTTGGTTGAAAGAACAAATGACATACTACAAAGGATGAACACCCAAACTTCAATATTATCAGTCGTTGCAGAGCAACTTCTGTTAATGACTGATAGAGAACTCCCCAAGCTCAGAATTTTGAAAAAAAAATATATGTTTCAACTACTATGATCCTGATAGTTTCTCAGGATGTAAAGGCTTTTCTGGTAGAACCAGTTCATAAGCTGCCAACATTAGCATATTATTCTTTCATAATATAGATGGAACTACAACTATCAACATAGTTTTACAGAATCATGTAAGGGAACAGATCAAACAGCAAAACATTGGTAGATTTTAAAATATAACAGCACTGTATAAAAGGCAATTGATAACCATCATCCAGTGCAACACCAGTGTGACTGTGGATTCATACTGTAACTCAGCCTTAGGAAATTAAGAAGCATTGAGTTTTGGTATATTAAATAGAATAATCATTAGTATTTGAATAATCAGTTAAAACACTCCTCCCTTTGCTAAATGAACATCTGTATGAAGCTAGATTTTCTTCACAAAACAGAACCAAAGCAACTTATTCCAACAAAATGCAAACCCTCCAACACAGATCTGAGAGCCCAGCTCTTTTCTAATACCATAGATAGGAGAAAGGTGCAGCAGCGTAAAGGGTGTACTCTTTTGCTAGTTTGTTTCAGAAATATATTCTTTACAAAAATATTTACCTCACAGAATAGGTTGCTATTTCAACTAAGAATTAGTTTTCTAAGCTTCTCTGAATTTTAAAAATGTTTTAAATAGTTCCTGAATTAGAATTAACTCAGAATGTATTTCATATCAATGAAAGCACTTTGAAGTCCATCATAAATTTGTGAGTTTAAAGGAACCCGAAGATCAAAAGTGTGCCACGTTATTAAATACGAACATGTTCTACAAGACTTCTGGCTGCACAGGACTGGGGCTCTTGTAATCTGGTTTTTGCAATCATGTTGGCAAAAGATAAGTCCCAATCACCTGACCAACCCTGTGCGTCCTGCTTCCTGATCCCATCTAGACCACAATTGATATCATCTGCCTTTTCCTGATGGCATTACAAACAGAAGACGCTTGTTCTCCCGCTAGTATGAAAGGGTAACCTGTCTGTGGCTAGAAATGACCACACCCAGTTGTTCCTGCTCCCTGTCTCTCTCTGCATCGCTAATCCCCTAGGAGGTGGGCAGCTAGGAACAACTGTAATGCAGATGGGAACTGGAACCTGCCTCTCCTGGTATTGGGCAGCAGTACATTTCAATGATGGAAAAGGTTAGCTGAGAACAGTTGCTATCAGTTCTTGACTGACACATTCTTCCAGCAAAGGAAAAGGTCTCCTTATCTATAAAGTTACTGTAATTACTCTATAAAACTGTTCTTCTTCTGCCATAGTTTGAGAACAATGTGGCCATCACGAAAGGAGACTTTTATGACCCACTCACATACCAAATTATTTAGATTTTAACTATCATTTTGCTTAACAAATTAGTAAGTAAAGTATAATTTTAATAATGGTTAAATTAGAATTTTCTTTTTGTAATTCGTTAATAGCTAATTTTCTCTTTCTGATAGCTATTGTTGATTGTCAGCTTGACTACATCTGGAATTAACTAAAACCACTATTGCTGGGTACACCTGTGAGGACGTTTTTCTGAATTAAATCACTTGAAGTGGGAAGACACACTTTTAATCCAGATTCACCTTTAATCTGGGATACACCTTTTGCTAGCAGCCTATAAGGGCCAAGGAAAGGGAAGCTTGCTCACTGTGCCTGTTTGCTCTTGCTCTTGCTAGCAAGTCCATTCCTTTAATGGTATTAAAGCCTACTTTGGGATTCTGGCATGTACTGAAGGCCAGCTGAAAAATCCAGCTTTGGGTCTTGCTGAATTCTTTTTCCAGGGATTAGCAAAACAATGAATACATTAGATGCATAGAGTCATCAGTTGTATAATGAAAACTAGCATTTTCTATATGTTTATTGAAGAGAGCTGAGAATTAACTTGGCTATAAATAAGTGGTAATTGCAGAAGTAAATTTAAAATCAAAACAGCCTTGGTAGAAATTTCTGTCCATATACCAGCATACTATATGCATGTATCTGCACCATGGCAAGACTTTGGGAAAACACTGGAAACTTTTTGCTATCTACTCTCCATGAAGATCACTGTGAGAACAATTCAAAGACACTAAACAGATATGATAGATGGACAGTTGGAGGAAGAACACATACCAGGACAAGACAGAGTTGAAGTAACAAGTTAGAATGCCAAACCAGAACTATACACTGCATGGCTTGCTTGAAGAGAAAAGCAACCTAGGAAGTGAAGGATGGGAGCTCACATAGGAAACAGATCAGAAGTGAGGACTCTGCTGAGCCTTACAACTCAACCTCAGAGGTTGCCAGTCTCACTGCTTGTCTCAGGAGGCAAACACAATTCAGTCTCAGGCTGTGGTTCATTTCTCTCCACAGTCTTGTGATTCCTTCCTCACTTCCCCTCAGGTATTTGTTCAAATGTGACCGACCTCACCCAAAAAGCATTGTCTAAGGACAGGACCTAAAATAGTCATTCCTATTCCCAGCCACAGCCACACCCTCGGCACCACCTTGACCCAACATGTGGTTCTCTGTGAACTTCTGAGAACTCAGCAGTATTATTCTTTACTGTCATTCCTAAACAAAACAGACTGTATCTTTCAATGGCTTAATAAGCTCCCTAAAAGCATTGAAAAATCAATACTTCTGTACAAAACAACTGAAACATAATACCCAAATATGAAACATAAATTTCAAAAGTGGGCTATGTATAATGACAATGATAAGATGTGAGTATGTGTTCCCAATTTCTACAAAGAGAACAGATAAGGCACTACATTTTAAAAATACTTCCATATAAAGAGATATTCATAGGCAAAGTGCCTTCTCCACTCTCCATCCACTTCTTCCCTACTCAGATTTATTGGTTTTCACAAAATAATCCTACTATTCTGTTTTTCTGACTGCTGAACAACACAGTCTCTAAAACTGTAATGTATGAACAGGACTTTCTACGATAGGAGCTACAAATTTCAACATTATTTAATTTTGATTACTGGCAACTATACTGAACTGTTTAGTTAAAAATATAATTCTGATTTTAAGAACAGCTACTAACTTCTAATGGTAGCATCCATAAGGAAGAAAATGAAAATTACTTGGGAAGTCATTCAAAAATTGTCATTTGTTTTCTGTGTCTTCCATCTTTTCATGGAAGATGAAAAAACTGAAGTTAATATTCCATGTTAGTTCACAACTACAAAAACAGTGATAGCACATGGCCAGCCTTCTCTCCTAAAACTCAGAAAATTTTCATCATGAAAACAGAAACAGGCCTGGAGTACAACACCAGCCTCAGAAATAAAAGCTGCACTTGAAAAAGAATGAAATAAATTTAAAAAGTTATCCAGGCCATTCCATAGTCCACGTCTACTAGAATATTCCATATTGGCTTGAAGCGTCTTAACATATCCAATCAGCTGCACACCACCACCCTGGTCTAACCTATTTCTAAGCTTAACTTAGGGTGTTGTGAATGACCAAAACAGTTTCATGTAGCAGAAATTCTAGACAGAGTTGTAACTTTCATTGAATTTCTTTTTCTACCTAAAGTTAGTTTCAAAAAGCATGAGGAATGGAAAGAGGAAAGAGTCTGTTGATAACTCCTCAGACATGAGGACAGAAGCTGCACCCATCATCATCTGGATGCTAAATCACCCTGGTCAAGCAGTCCACCCATGATCTAGATTCTAGGATGGAACCTCAAGGGTTTTCTCATTTTGAATGCCATTCAGGTTGTATGGAGCCTAGGAACCAACAACAGCAGTTCAAATGTTTGAAGAGCCTACTACTTAATTAGCACTCACGCTAATGTAGTATACCAGTTTCCCTAAAGCTTAATAATGCTGTATTACTTTCTATGTTATGATTACCTACCCAAATCCCTCTTATCTTTTGATCCATATTTTGATTGCTCAACTGGGGTGCATCTTGCTCTGGTGGACATATACTGTTTTTGTCCTGTTTTTAAAAAGTTTAAAACAATTTAATAGTCGTGGTATAAAATAATACTATTAAATTTAATAGTGTGTGGCAAGAGCCCAAAATATCATTGTTTCCACTTTGATTCAGTTACAATTATGACAGCCAATACTGTGCANNNNTGTAAACTAGTCCACTTTAATTGTGTATGTGGTAGGGGCTGATGTGTGTGCAGAAAGTCAGGGACTCATGTCAGCATCCTGCCCAATTACATCCCATAGTATTCCCTGGAGACAGGGTCTGTCATTAAGTCTAAACTAGCCTGGAAACCAGCAAGGGTCAGTGAACCTCGTTTCTACTGTGTAACAGCAAGAACCACACTACACAGAGGTTTTCTATATGGATTCGGGGGTTTAAGCACAGGTCCCCATCCTTGTGCAGCAAGAGCTTTTACTCACTAACACTCATTTTCTTTTTCTGAAAAGATCTCATAGAGTTTCACTCCTAACCTAAGTTAGGAGCATGAGGCATTCTTTGAAAATTTGTTATTTAATATTGTGTGTATTATACAAGTTATGAAAAGGTTAAATATACAGCAAAAATTTGAGCTTTTTTCCAGAATATAACAGACTATTAAATTATAGTAAAGAATATTATGAAGAGTCACTCAGTATAGTAACTGAAGTTCTGGATACAAGTTTTCTTCAAATTGTAACTTTTCTCTCAAAAGTAAAAGCCAAACTAAAATATGAAATGGCTTTCCTATTAAAAGTATTGGAAAGATAATTACTTCTTCAATATTACAGAAAGGGGCACAAATATAAATGTTCTTCAAATCAAGTGGAAAACATTATGGTTTCTTTTCCTCTAAAAGAGACATTCAAGTACAAATAGTTATTTGCCAGCTTACATAAATGCAGTAGCATATTATGAGTTTTTCAGTTCAGAGGATAGATTTTTGCCAGCATTGAAACCAGCATGTGATAGACGGGGACTATGATTTTATTTACTCTCAAGTTCTGGCTGAAGAAAAGAAAGAAGAGTATTAATTTACAGAAAATAAAACTTTTCAGTATCTGAAACAAACTATTATAGAGTTTCAAATACCAATGTACTTCAAATAAAACTGAGAAAGTACTCAAAAGTGAAGCATTTCATTCACATGGATCCCTGAGAAATTCTGCCCTGAGAGCTGTCACTGCTTTTCCCTCTAGACTCAGGCTTGTGAGCAAGTCTGCACTTACTGACACTTACTCACAACAATTTTCAATCTTTCCTTCCAATCCATAAAAACTAAAAACACCAAAATTGCTTCATTTCTCAACAATACCTGTACAGTCAAAAGTACTTTTCAATAATCTGCTGAATGTGCCTCTTTCCTCAGTTCTGAGGCTTGCTAGGTTTGCTGAAACAAACTGGTTCCTAACAACTGCTCTCCTTCCAATAACTCTACAAGACAGGACACAAACACTGCTACCAAAAGTAATGATACTGAAGTGTGACCAAGAGGGCCAACATGAAAGTACCCATAAAATTTCAACAGATCTGTGTCTCAGTGATCTATGTGCGTCTATGTGATGGACATACTACAGAGTGAGCCCCCAGCTTAGGGGAGCACATTAGCAATGAAGCCACAGCAGTGAACAGGGCACTCAAAATGACCATCAGCTGAGTCCAATTTCAACCCGCTCTGACAAATGTCGGTGAAAAGTGTGTGTGTGTGTGTGTGTGTTTATACATATGGGGTGGTTATCACAAGACATGGCCTTCTGAATGTGAGCGGTGTTCTCTCTACGTGAATCTATTCATGTCACCATCAGTGTCCACTAACATTTTCATTGGTCCTCACTGAAAGTCTTGAACAAGTGCTATCATCTACCTTAAGCAATATCTTCTCCTTTGCATAGCAAATAAGCCTTCTATTAGGACAGTCTCACAATTCCATTTTTCTCCCTCTGTTCATTGATCTTTGTGTCATAAACATAGCATTAACAACAAGAGCTCCCACGTGCCCTTTTAAAATATTAACTCTCCAACTAGCACTCAAGGCAGGACTATTTGCCAATTTCCATCTCTAGTTGGCTTCAGAAAAAACTACATTTTGCTTTTTCTGTTTTTATTCTTTTTAACTATGTAATTGGTTCCTTTTTCCTCCACAGAACTGGATGCTATTCTCAAACACACATCCTTCCTATATTTAGAACCCTTTGCTTTCTCCCAGCTTCTTCCAACATCAAAATGTTATTTCATTTCATAGTGGCATCAATGTCCAACCAAATGATTTCCAAATGACAGTCCTTAGCAGCACACTTTGGATACTGGAAAGACTTGTTCCAAGCAAGAGGGCAGAGAAAACGATTTCCAGCAGGCAGTTGCTAAGCTAACTCTTAAGAACGAAATAATTTAGACTGGAGAGGGAAAGGTTAGAGACTCTTCCTGGCCCAAAGAAGAGTAAGTTAAATACTGAGGGGGTAGGTGCACCAGGTGTTGCGACTTCAGCTCATTCTGTTTTATTGTCAGAGAGTAAAGAAAGGAGGGAAAACAGGAGAAACTGAGGCTAGAGGGGAAGACTGCCCAAAGCCTCAGTTATTGAACTTGACATAGGCAGGAGGTGCCCTCATGCAAACATGAAAAAGGGAAGGAAAATAGCTCTCCCTACTTCTTCCTAATTTCCATGGCCACAGAATGAAACCATACATGCTCCTCAAACATGTTAGTGGTCTCGTGTCTCATATCTATAACACATAAAAGTACTTACATTTTATATATACTACTTTGATATTTTGGAGTGTTCAGGACTAAAACCATGGCCAAGTATATACCTTAAATAATACCTCCTATTTCACATTAATTAAGCCATAGGAATGTCAGTAAACAGTGAAAACTTCTGTATGGTACATGAGAATGTTCCCGTGATGATGATAAGCTAGGGTCTTGGGCAAAGTCATATACCTTGACTTAAGGTGCAAGAGAGAGTGCATGGTGTCTCCAAACATTTCTCTCAAGGGTGTGTGTGTGTGTGTGTGTGTGTGTGTGTGTGTGTGTGTATTTTCATTTTGGATTAAGGAGGATTTTGATTAAATGAAAGCCTTCTCCTCAAATCTTTATTTTCAGTGTGGAGGAAAAAATTTTATAATATAGTAAACTTATAAATTTATAACCTCAAAGCAGTATTTGGCTTCTACTGAAGGCTGAAATTGACAAATGACTATCCACTTTAGATTCTAGACTTTTTATGAATATAATTCACCATTTTTTAAACTTCAAAGTCATGTATTTTATAAGAGATACTCATAAAAGGATATATAACGTTAATAAGATGGTTTATCACTAATAAAAATTTATATTATTTTTTGTTTATACTTCACCTCTGTTTAATGAGTAAAAGGAATACAACAAAGGAAATTTTCAATGTATGTCTATAAAACATTAAGAAGAAAAACTTACTTGCATCTGCTTGGCTTCCCACACTGATGTATCTATCGTTGCCTGGAAGTGCTGTCTGGTAATAGGCTGTCTCCTCCTGTGGAGGGGTCTTGGCATTCTTTGCAGTGAGGAAAGCCACTGCTAACTCCAAGTTTCCATTACTATCCTTCAAAGAGCAAGAAGGGAACATCCAATGATTTTGGAGTAAAGGCATCCAAAATGTATCTAATTTTATCTTGAATACTTTGTAACAAAAATCATTTTGATTTGAATATATTTTAATGCAACTCTAAATAGTAAAAATGTATCACCCATATACTCTACCTCAATAATCATTTTTAAAAACTATATTCATTATTTGATATTCATTATTAAAACTTCTATTAGATTACTAAATCTATTCTCTATATTTTCCTAGCTACCTATTCATTTGGAAAAATACAATCATGAACTTCTAATTTAAAAAAATATGAGTAATCAAGAATTTTTTCTAGGTTTTGCTTTCAGAGTGGAAAAGTGAATACTTAAAATATGGTTCCTTAACAAGGATATTGGATGCACATCTAGAAGAAACTTAAGAAAATGTCAAGAATTCTTAGCACAGCAGAGGGCAGAAACACTCAGGCCATCAAGATAAAAACTCTTCCCATACACACATACACACATCAGTGCTATTGAAAGTACAGCTAACCAAAATATGTTAATGTTCATTTAGAAGTAACAGAAGGTCGAAAGCAGTATGAGGAGGCTTGCTTGTTTTTTTTTTTTTTCTTTAGATTCTCTAAGAGGCTGATTAAAAGTAAAATGTAATATGAGCTCAGGACAGCTAACTGAGAGAGCATAATAAACTCAGATGTTATCAAGTCATCTCCATAGCGGCCGCAGTCAGGATGCAGAAGGCCTGGCTGTTTAAGCAGAAAACCACTAGAGCATTGTGGACACCGTATTTACATTCGTTTAAAAAAAAAAATCTTGTGGTGGCTGTGTATTAAAAGGAAACAGAAAGAGCAGAGTGCGCTATCATTGTTAATATTGTTAAGGTAAGACACAATACAGTGATCAAAGTAACCATAAAATTATCAACAGCCAAAAGAAAAAAGCAAAACCTGCTCTCAATCTCATTGTGGCAGGAAGTTAAGGAGAGGGTGGCTAGGAAGGCAACACGGTTTTACAGTGTGCTGCCTTTGTGCCCATGATGAGACTTTTAAGTGACTCATCCAAGACACAATAGGCCCCTGTTAGTACACTGCTCAAAAAATGAACTGCGGTAATGACAGCTGACATTGACAAAGCATGTACTAGGTGTCTAGAAGTGTGCTAAGTGTTTTGAATGCCCTGCTTCATTTAATGAAAACCCAGACACATTGGGAATTTTGCAACTTGGCAGTTCTTCAATTTGTATGACTAAATATAGATTCTTGCTATGGCTTAGACATAAAATGTTTTTCATGGGCTCCTGTGATTGACTACAATTCAATAGATAGCAATGGTTCGAGAAGTTGTTTAACTTTCTAGGCAGCTATGCTGAGTGACAAAAGTCAGCTCTGCACAGAGAGAGATGTATGCATAAATCTGTCCCACTTTTCCCAACTCTGCTGCCTGTTCTGACAAGATCTGATTGTGCAGTCTCAAGCTCCTTCCACCATTACCTCCCCACCATGAGACAAAATAAGTCCTTCCTCCTCTATGTACCTTTTGATATGTGTGTGACGTGCATATGTCTGGTTGTGTGTGGATGCATACATGAGTGTAGTGCCTGCGGGGGCCAGAAGAAGGGGTCAGACCTGCTAGAACTGGAGTTACAATGATTGCAGGCCAACTGATGTAGGTGCCGTGAACCAAAATCCATTCCTCTGCAAGAGCAGCAAGTGCTCTTACCAATGAGCCATCTCTCCAGCCCTCCCAAGTTGTTTTTGTTGGGTATTTGGCCACAGGGTTAAAAAAAGTAACTAACAGCATTTTCAAGTTAAATATCATAAAGTCAGTGACTGTGGTTACCAAAGCACAGGACTTGTTGGTATGTTGCTAAAGAATCAACTCACTACTAAACACCTTGAAAAATCCTAAAGGCCATCAGTTAGGGTTTAAGTATTCTATTTACTCTCTCAAATGAAAGTTTGTGAAGAAGAAAATAACATACCAAAGAAATGTGTACAAGACTTAATTTGATCTCTATTTCTCAAGTTTAGTAAGTGGAGGGAGTTTCCCTCAAATTTCCAATAGCAAAGTGATGGGCTACAGTCTCATCCTCTGTGATCTCCCGGGAAAGGCAATTTCTTATAATAGACTTGGAATGGATTAGTCATGTATTTATCAGAATAGAAGACTGGTAGGTAGCCATCTAAAGGTCAGGATCCTAAGAACTGGGGCTGCACTCTGGAATCTTCTAACAACAGCATGTACAGCTCAGGATTAGCACCCTCAGGAATTGCTTCATCAGTTTCCTCCCAGCAGATGAGACAAAGCAAGCTCCCAGCAAGTGGTAGACACTTAGCCTTATTCGGGCACCTGTGAACAGCTCCTGCAGCTCCATTCCAAGTCTCCCACATGCTGCTGTGTGTGATGTGGGGTGGGCTATTTAGCATCTCCATTTCCTCATCTCCAAAGAGGGAGATGGAAGCATTTATCTCTTGGAAATATGAGAATAAATTAACAAACCCACATAAAGAACTGAAAGCTGTTGGTCCAAATTGTCTGGTGTTTAGTGAATACTATAATTGATGATTTTTGGTACAATCATCAAAAAAAAATACCCCCAAATAAAGTATCTCTGGAAATAAAGCCCTCAGGCTCAGAATCAAGGACCATTTTAACATTTTCCCCATAGTTAAGTTACAAAATTTCCGGGGCTATGTGCGATGAGAGGTATAAAAATGTTACATACAAATGAGCTCGAAATACAGTTCTATTTCAAGCAAACACTTCATTCTCTTGATCACTCTCACTGAGAACTATGCATGGGACTTGATTCATCTGGGCACCTCCATGAGAAAATGAGGGCGTATCTAGAATGCAACCAAAATGACACATTGCATGTTGAGCATATTACTGAAATTTGAAGCTAAATAGCCTTAAGGCATGATTAACTGAATGCTAGGAATAATGTAAGTTTTATCTCTACTATGCTCTCCTTTGTGATCCTCCTTCACCTTACTCTAACCCACCCTCTGAGCCCCACTTAGATGCTAAAAATAGGCTAAGAATACTATCCCTCAACACTCGGACTATGTCTTACTAGCCAGCAAGAAAAGTATCCAATACAGAGAGGTTATGCCTCCCTCCAGTGTACCCTCAAACATCAAATTCCTGCAATTTACATGCTTAGAATTGCCATGCAGGAGATGAGGCTCTTGCATTCCTCTGTCTCTGCTGGTATCATATGGTTCAACTAAGAGACTTGGCGTTTAAATACAGTACACAAAGGAGACAAAAATACACCACAATTTTAAGCTATAACTAAAAGTCATACCTTCAGGGCTTGTTGCAGTATCTGGGTATCATTAATCCCAGTTATTTCTCTCAGCTGATTCAAAAATGTCTGCTGGTGCTAGAGGGCAGGAAAAAAATCAGATTACAATAGAAACAATGGAATTTTTTTTAAAAAAGATTGTATTTTTTAAAAGATAGAAAAAAGAGGAAAGAGAAAGTAGAATTTGAAAGATACAAGATAAAAACGCCACGCTTTCGTAAGAGTCCAGGGAGTCCTTGCTCTACTCTCGTATTTCTGAACCTCAACTTCTGCTTTCTCTCCCAGGCTGCCTTACCGAGCTAACAGTTTTCATCCTATCAGACAACGCCTCAGCAAGAAAGAGAACAGTTTGTTTGTAGCTTGGGTCTGAGGAGAGAACTCCTGGGATGTTTAGATGTTCGAGAGATGCATGCTCCCAGCCTGCGCAGTAAACAAGTTGTTGGGGAATAGTATTCTCAGGTGTGTAGCCATTGTTTACGCTGCATTTGTTTAACTCTGTGAAGCTGTGTTACTGGGCCGGTCTAAAATACCTGAAGGGCCTAATAAAGAGATGAACAGCCAATAG